>JANHFP010008434.1:15834-26657 GCA_032468135.1 Calamaria suluensis | reverse complement strand
CCAAGTGTGGCCGTACCAAGGCATTATAAACTGGTATTAACACTTCACATGATCTTGATTCTATCCCTCTGTTTATGCAGCCTAGGGCTGTGTTGGTAATTGATAAACCAAGTATGCTTAGTAAAGAATAAATAATAAGATTGTTTAATAAAATACCTTTTTTTCTTGCTTCTTAACAGCTGCTGCAGAATCTGACTTATGAAGAAAAAATGACCATATTATTGGTCTACAATGGATCATCTATGCTAGAATCAAACAAGTGGGACTCAAAAGCTTTCTTTAGGAGAAGGAGGAGATTTCAACCATGATTAGCAGTAAAATATATATTCCTTTTTGAAACTGACAAGAAAAATATTTGGAAAGATCAAGAATGAATTTATTTCTTAAAAGCACAATTTCTTTCTTGTAAAAGCCATTGATAGCCAATGTTTTATAAGACTAAAACTAACCTTTTCTTTTATGCTTATTTTTCTCTGAAGAACTATAGATACCAATATGCGGGATAAATTGATACATTGAAAGGATATATTTTCTTATCAGCGATCAATTGTTTTAGATAAATTTGAAAAAGAAATATTCTGCCAGTTGTTCACAACTTGGAAGCTTTAATTACATTTGTTACAATACAGCCTTATAAATACAGCCTTTGGATTAACTGGTAAATTGGTAGGTTCATCAAATCTGTTCAACAAAGATGTTTAATGTTTAAATATCTGTTCTATATAACTATGGGATACTGAACTATGAAAAGTAGTCTTTCCAATTGCTGCTAAATGATGATAATTTCAAGCATTTCTGAAATATATAAAATATGCAGTGTCTTTTTATCCTAATCTTAGAAGCAACCACTTGCTTGACTGGTAATTTTATACACGGTACCATTCTTACAACATGGGACATACTTACATTTTGTTCCATATGTTTGTCTTTTTTATAGGGAAAAATGCCAAATCTCTTTTATATAATAAATATATATGGGAAATAGTAATTTATTTTCGGTTCTTTAACCTGTTAATATGGCAATAGAAACTGACTCAGTTTTAAAGATATTTCTAATGATCAAAAATAGCCATTAAGTATCTTAGTTTTCAAATCATTTTTGATTAGCATATTCAAAGCATATTCTTCAACAAGAGATATGAAATTTGTCTTTGTGAACCTAAGGAGCAAGATCTGTCCAGTAGATAATATTATAGAGAAATGTGTAATTTCCATAATAACTCTTTAAACTGCATTTTAAAAGTATGAGACACTAAATTCCATGAGACATTATGATTGTTTAATTCTGAGTAGACACATTTATTATAATTTGAGTGTTTAATGCAAGAATGCAGTAAGTGCAGAGATATGGGTATTCAAGAGTAAATACTTTATTAGGTTTATTTAGTTAGTTACTCCTCAAGTGACCTCCTTACTTTTTATTTATTTATTTTCACACACACATATACAGTAGAGAATTGCTGACAAATATTTAAGAACTGGCTTTGCCTGCTCCATTCCTGCAGACTGATCAACATGCTAAGTGCATTGGCCTAATTAGCTCCATTCTCAACCACCATGTAAAATACTAGAAAATTTAACAATCAGCTCTCATGAGCTGGCTCTAGTATCCTGTAGTATATATGATTCCTCCTTATAAGGTTACATTTTAAGCCATAAAATTTGCAACTAGATCAAAACATTTGTTAACTATGAATTCTTGCTGCTCTTTTGTAGATTTGTTTTATTTTAATTATTATTTCTCTATCAATGTGCAGGGTTTTGGTTCACCTATTTATAAAATTAGCCATCTCCCATTTAAAAAAAAATGTGAATAGTAAAAGAGAGTCCTTTTAATTATATCTCTGATTAGTGCAATAATTTTATACCTAGAGGCTAGGAGCACAGGGACTGATAATGTTCCTTGTTTAAAACTTTTGTTTTATGAAACTGACCAAAAAAACCTGAAGATAACTCTCTTTATAGGAAAGTAAAGGAGAAAACTGTCCCTTCTCTCCCAAAGAGTTAAATACCAAGTATAGATTTTTCTAATCAGTTGATTTTCATTTTATAAAACCCAAAAGTTTAACTTTGGGCTTTGGGACCAGACAGATATAACGTTCATATTTTTATCCACTGTCAAGTGATGCTGAGAAATTTTCTGTTTGCTTACATCACTTCCTTTTCCTGGAACTCTAGAGTATTTATTAGTCCTATTTGTAGACAGAGTGTCTCTTTGTGTATAGCATTTTGTGTGTCCTTGCAACATGGATTAGCTACAGTGTTCTTTCATCATGTAGCTCAGGAACATATATGTAGGGATGAGTTAACAATGAGAAGGATACTCCAGCCAAGTTGTTGAAGATAAGGTAACTGTGAGTCTGATGAGGACTGCCAAACCAGCTGTTTAATACCGGTAACAACAAGGAACCTCATGTTCATTTTAAATTATATTGCAGAAATTAAGAATGCTTACAGCAACCAACAAGTTTTTGAAGGTGCAGGGAAAGAATTTGAATTAGGTTCATTTAAGTTCCCTTACTCAAATTGTTCGACTTCTACATGTTTGTTTTCCTTAATATTGAACTGACTCTATTTTTCCACCAGAGGCCACTCTAATACCATCTGTGGGAGATCTGCTTTGCCATGTGTACTTGGAAGGTTTTAAAGGAAGGGGGTGGTAAATGCTCTCAGCTTTCAGAATTAAAGGAAGGTCTCTTCCATCTGAAAACTTTGGGACTGTACTTCTCTACAGCAAGTGTGTATTGGCTGTGAGGAATGTAAACCAATTACATCAATGGTGGCCACTTCTGGAAATCTGAGCCAGGATTGAGGGGGGTGGAAGGAAGGTAACACTGGCCCTATGGAAATAGTAATATCAACAGTTGCTAAATTGCAGATAAGATAGGAGCTGGCTTCCATCAACACTTTGAACTCCTGGAAAGACACTTATCTTTCTTGCTTGAAATAGATAAATATTGATTGATTTACTTGTTTACAACTTCAAAGAAGGAATGAGGTTCTAGACTGTTTGGATGGAGAGAGTTGCAAATAGGATTGCAGGTAACTGGTTCAACAATAGTCTTTAAAATAACTTAATTACCCTTTGCAATGTTGGGCAACATTTTGCCATCCAGATGTCATTGAAGTATAATTCCTGTATTCCTTTACCATTGAGCATGTTGGCTGGAATTGCAGGGAATTGGACTTCAGCACCATCCGGACAGTACCAAAATTGCATGATCCAAGCTTATGATTTCCTGTGATGGTCTACAGCATGGCTGTCAAGCTCATTGTCTGTGAGCTGGATGTGTCATGCACTGGCCACACCTACGCCCGGTTTAGTGAAGGAAAAATAGTGATATGTCACATGACAATGTGACGGCGCAAGTTTGACACTCGTAGTCTACAGTATGTCGGGTTTACACTCATTCCCAACTTCATATACCACAGTAATTCTCAGCTAATGGATCTAACATTTGGAGGAGCTGAAATTAGGAAAGATTGCTCTAAAGTGACATCCTATTGTGCAGTCATTGTCTTAGCAAACTTTTGCATCCCTGTTTTTTGCCGTTATAAACAAAGTTATTCCAACTGGATACACTTATGCCACCCAAAATCAAGGAGTTCTTGTTACAGTATTAACGCATATGACCTTACATTTCACATTATATGAGGAACATATATATAAATTTAAGCTAGATTTTAGGCATATGCACTTGAAATCATTCTTTGTACATTGTCTGAAGCTGACGTGTTCATGTTGGGAGGCCTTAGACATTCTTTTAAAAAATCAATATTTTTAGAGTTACATGTGAGTAGATTCATTTAATGCAATAGAGCTTATTTCTGAGTAAATAATCATTTCTGTAAGGCTCAGAAGGATGCTGACTTCTACATATTGTCCTGTTGACTTTCTTGGTGCTCGTGTTAAAATTCTTGCTTCTTTATTTATGGCTAGGATTATTTTTAATGTTACGTTTATATGGCAATCTTTATGGTCTTATTCTCTGGTTTTCAATTTTGCAAGTAATGGAAGAAGGCTCAGGAACAAATAAACAAACATATCCTTTGAATGGACAATCTGAGTTATGTTGGGAAAGGGCTGATATAAAAATATGATACTGTTGTGTAAAATACCTTACAAAAATATGAAGGCATTAAAGCAAAAATTTAAAATATTAAGCAAGAATGAATATTTGGTGTACTGAAAACAGATCATATGAAGTAATGTAATACTAGATTTTAAAAGTATTGGTTTAATACCCATTTTTTCCTTCAGGCCCAGTCCTGTTTGTTCTGGTAGGAAAACACTTACTGAAGTTGAAAGCACTATTGATAAGTTGTTATCTTATGGACTGCTCCTTTACCCCTCTAGAATATAATCAGACTAATTAGATTTTTCCTGCAAGGAGTTAAAGATCCTGAATACCAGAATAAATTAGATACCACAGAATATTAAGGTTTGAGTTAAATATTCCATCTGGGAATTAGCAGTTTATCTTTGTTCACTTTTTCAAAACTATGAAAAGAATTCTCAAGGTCCAGGTAGAAAGTTTTTCCATCTATATTTCTAAAAGGTTCCTGAAAACATTTCTGGAAAAAAGAACTTTATTGGATACATTAGATTTCACTAAATAATCTGAATCTACATACAGTAGGACCAAGTTTGATTTTCTAGCATAAAGAAATAAATCTACTTGTATCCCTTAATACAAACCCAAAATAAATGACAAAAAATGGGCAAAAAGGTTCCAGCCTAATAATAACACAGGATCACCCCAACTATCCATCATGGCCATTTTTCCCATCTCCCAAAGATCATGCGGGTTGCTGGCTAGGAAACTAGGAGAGTTGGGATAATACGTCCGGAAGGCACTAGATTAGGAGCATTGACTTTTCAAAACATGATCAAAAGTAACAATGAAAGCAGGGTATGTCACAATAGCTATTTACATACGTGAAATAAAGAATTTTCACTTAGTTTATTTCTTTAATGTTCTTCAATGCCTCTGTACCCATAGGGAATCAGAGATCAATGGTATGAAATAAAATAGCACAAGGAGATGACACAGAGAACAAAGTCTGCACCTTTTCTTAATGATGAGGTTACAATTGGGAGAGGACTGTTCTTAAATCTGGTGTTGAAATTCAAAGTTCCATCTTGGGCATTTCTGCCCTAACGAAGCAGCATCCTGTTGTTGCAAACTTGCATGAGAGCCCCTGAAAAATAAGAACTCAGAAACTAAGACTAAAAAATAAATGACTCATCTTGGCACACACTCCTTTTTCTCTGTGTTAGACAGAACAGCCAGCACATCAGACAGAAAAGATGGGAAGGAACAAACCAACACTTTCACATTTAATGCAATCCAAATGCATGCTGAATTTTACAAATACAACTTGGAAGTGAGGGTTAGTTCTGGACTAGTTGGTCTACTTTGCTGAGTTGAGGTGGAAGGATTGTTGTCAAGGTATTACCTTACAACTATGTTGGCTTTGGTAACATGCTGCTGCCTCAATAAAATACTTTGACCAACTGAGACTCTTGGATAAAATGTGTAGCATGTGGGAAGATCTTGAAAGCTTATGCAAAGTGTTCAAAATAAGAACTGTTCCTTGGGTTCTTGTGTGCAAGTAGTAGTACCTTTATCCTATCAGAATGAAAACAAAGCTGCTATCTTCCAGGCACCATTGTTTTCTTACTGCAATTCAAAATATTGATCTTGAAAACCCAATATCATTCAGAGGGTACTGGAAACTCTTGAGTTTAAAGGTCTCTTCTTACACCTTCGTAGTCAAGATTGGAAATCGCAGAAAGAGCTTTTATACTGGCACTTCCCAGATTTATCAAAAGCGTGTTAGCAAGTGCCAGGAACTAAGGGCAAGGATGAAGAATCTGGGAACTTCCAGATGTTGATATGTGTGGCCAATTGTCAGGGATGGTGAGAATTGTACTCCCAACCTTTAAGACTTGTGGATTTCACCTTCATCAGAGTTAAAGTCTACTGTTCTTAAAGTTGCTAAGATTGGGCATTCCTCATTTAGCAGTCAATATTTTCCTAAACCTTGGGTGTGTGTATGTGTTCTGCCATATTAGACCTGCATTCTTAAAACATCAGGATGTTTTGACTAAGATTGTCTGATTTTTTTCTTCCCTGCTTTACCATTTTTTTACCTTTAAAAAAGTTATCCATCTTGCAGTTCTGCCATTTTAATTGCTTGTTTTACTTTTATCTGTCTAAATCAGCTTTGCTCAACATAATGGCCTCATATATATTGGATTTCAACTCCAAAGGCTTTAAGTGACTGGAAGATTAAGGAGTTGTCTTGCTGATCTGGAAGAATCAAAATGGGAGAGCAATTCAACTCCCATTGTTAATAGATATTTGGTCTCATTGTTTTCTGTACTATCCAATTTTGAGCAAGCAGACTGATACAAATCACTCCAAGCAACTTTTCCATTTTGTTTCATTTTATTTTTTTTAAGTATTTGGACATTTTTATATACATATGTACAAAAACACCTATTCCTACTTTTTTCTTTTTCTTTTTTTTTTTTTTTACAATTTCATATGATTTACAAAACAGGACAGCAAAATAACTTAGAAAGGATACGAATACTGTACAAAAATAAAATGGATTAAAGTTGTAAAGATTGGTATTTTACAGTGTTACAGATTTGTTAACCTGCAATAAAACAGCATTTGAAAAGTATGTCTGGTGCATACTGGGCTAAGTCCATCAACAAACAGGAGAGACCTGTATAGAAGTCATCAAAATTGTTCACAAAAGATGTTGTATAGCTATAGTTTAAAGCCATGGCTTCTCTAGGAAGGTCTTTCTGAATGGAGGAGAGGAGCTGCATTCATGTCAGCACTCTTTTGAGAATTTCCAGAGTGGCCTGGCAAAGATGTTCACCAAGAACTTAAGATTTTTCCTTCTTGTCAACACCTGCTGTAGCCTCTTCTCAAATCCCGATTTGCTAAAAAGATTGCAACCTATTCCACTGCGCTGTCGAGTGAAAGTCACTGCTTACTCTTACACCAAATCTGACAAACTTGTCCAATTTTATTTTGTTAGTGGTTAATAAAACTTTGGGTAGTTTCTGATGTTACTTTTGGAAGACTCCTAAAAAGCATATTTTACATCCTGTTGCTTACCAGATTTATTTGAAAGCAAGTTTCATTCATTTGAAGGAACACGGCTTTCAAGTAAGCAGGCTGAGATTACAACCCAAAGAAACATTCCCTGCTTCTGAGAGTAACCTCCTGAAACTCCTGGATGCTTGAGCCGTACATCTCTTTTCGGGGGCACAGCCATGGGAGTTACATTTCCCACATTAAAACATTTTAACAATTATTGTGCTGCTGGGTGCAGTTGTCAGCAAACAGGGTTGAAGAAGCCCTTGCTTCTGCAGCAAAGTGAAAAAGTTTGCTGGGACAAGGATCTGTACTGTAGAGATGCTTAATCCTGCTCAGTTGCCCTTCAAATTACCAACTGATTCAGCCCGAGGAAGAGATTTGTTTGGGAAGAAGAAAACAGTGAATGGGTAAGAATTAAGCACCTTATTTTTCCTTTTGCCCCAACAACTGCAAATCAGGTGTCTTACATGACTTATGCAGCAGACTAATCATGCCCAGGATTTCCAACCCTGTTTGCTGTCGAATGCCAGACCAGCCCTTTAAGACCTGGTTATGCACACATTGTCTAAAAGTAATATAGGAAGCAGGCCAGTGTCAATCGGTAGCCTAACTATTGATATGCATGACAGCCCCTATTAAAAGTTATGGCAGTTACTTCCCCTGCATCACAGCTGGAGAAACTCGTGGCTGTTTGCAGAAAGTGGATAATCTGACATGTTTACTTGTTACCAAGCCAGGTGGTTTATCATCTCAATGCACATTAGTGGAGACATCCACAGTAGCATATAATGGGTTTACCTACATATCAGTCAACCTACTTACTGCAAACTGGTGGCCACTCCAATACTAGAAATAACACACCAGGATCATGCACACCTCATTGTGATGACCAGAATATCACAAAGGTGAATCCCAAATGCATTGGGGAGTCACTTTTTTATAGCTGGAAGAGCCGTTAAGAAAATCAACCTAGCCATTGTTTTATACATCCTATGGTTGGATTTGTCCATAAGAATCCTTTTAGGAATATGAGGAGCAGTTCCTATGATTCGTTGTTCAAATAATATATGTTGCCAAATTAGGTCACAGCAAACTATTCTGCAAATGGTTTGGCTGGTGTGGTGAAGGCAAAGCCATTATTTCTATACCCTGACCTGAAGTCCACAAGGGAGCAACATGAATAGCACCATTTGGCCGTCTAGGACTTTCCAGCCCAAGGGACCAACTTAGAACCTTCGGGTGGACTAGGGGTGGCCACGTGTTGTATGAGATCAAGTCCACAGCTGTCAGGAGACAGGCAAGTGCCCTAACCACCATTTCACCAAACCTAATTATTCTCATCTGCCTTTGTGACTTGATAAGGAGGGTGCCATGTAAGTGCCTGTGGCTTGCTTTGTACAAAAGGTGGAATAACAGCATTCGGCTTTTGGACTCTCTTTATGCTAAAACTGCACTTGTCCTACCCCAAAGCAACAGTAAAGATCTGGCAAACTGTTTAGTAGGACTCAGACTAGAGCTTAGGCTCCGGAGGATTGATTTCATATAGAAAGGGAGGACGATTGGAATAGTACCACATTGCGAGCTGCTGACCAACCACATAGTCCTCACCCTTATTAAACAAGGCAGCATTAACAGTACGGATAAAAGCAGAATACTTTTTTTTTAACACTAGAGCAATAGAAAGAGCCAGGCTACCTATTTTTATAAGGAAGAACAAACATCCCTACAATTTATTTTGGACACCAGAAATTAATTTTGGTTTATCATAAAACAAACGTTTCAAGAAGTTGAAACGGAGGTAGAAAGTGTGCTTGGTTTCCTGACATGTCTTCACTGAAGAACACTCGTTCCTTTTTGCTTCTGAAATGCCATTTAAGTTGTTCATTGCCCCAACACCTTTATTGAAAAGCTGTTCTTTTCGCATAGACAGGTTTTATAATGAGCCACACAGGTAAAAATGCTTGATGCATACTGAGTTCTAGTGCTGGAAGCCACAGACAATTGTAGAATACTCTACTCTCTGAGATGTTTTATTTTATTTTTCTAGGAAGCTAGCTTTCTATCGGATGAAACAAGAACAAGATACTGTCATAGCAGGTATACTTTACAAGGTCGTATGTACAGATTCTTTACATAGTTGGGCAAACCGATCCAGGTGTAATCCCTCTGGCTACCGTGTGATTTCCTCACCCACAAAGTTAGCCCTACGTAGAACAGTTGCACCACTCCTTCCATCAGGAGAAAGAAGAGTCAAGGACAGAGAGGGCAGGAGGGAAGTCTGTAAACATGATTCTTCATCACCACGAGAGATGGGGGAGGGAGCGTCCATGGATTACAACCTTTGTCAGGTTCATGCTTTCGACATTAACGAGGATGACACAGCTTGGCTAGATGCAAGAGCTTTTCTCCAAGGTGGATGGTGCCTCTGTTCCGAAGAGCAAACCGTAGCATTTTGAAACGGATGAAATATTGCCATTATCATTAACTGTATCAAGCCTGATACGGAGGATTGAGATTGCAAGGTACGTAGTGGTGAGGCTATGTCGTGAAAGGTATTTCGACACACCTCCTGCATCCGAGTCTGAATTCCGACTTGTAGTTAGTTTGGTTGTTATTCCCCAGACTCTGTACAACAGCTGCAATTTATGAAAAAGAAGACTGTTAAAAAGTAGTTTTAAAAAAACTTAGTGTTAGTTGCCTTCGTCCACATAGAGAATGTTCTGTCGGAGAAAATAAAAGAAGAAAAAGGTTCTCTGCCGACTCCAAACGCGCATAGTTCCGTTAGCTGAGACAGAATTCTGGCGAGAGGTGAAGAAAATGCACCATTGAGAAAAAGAGTCATAAGAGAGAGAGAGGAAGAAAAAAACTTTTATAAAAGTGGTAGCTTATCAAGATGGTTGCTGCTGTTATGCATTCATTCCAACAAAACCCAGCAGAATAAAGCACTGGTAGTGGTATTCATAATATAGTACAGTACAGTATATGGTTGCTTTTCAGATGAAAGTCTAGGAACAGCTAAAGGAGAAAAAAAATAGTCTCATACTTCTGCCTCATTTGTTTGCATGATTTAGGTTGCATTGTTTCTTTTCTACATGGCAAAGAATAGCCTCTTGTGTGTGATGCCAGCTGATTTCTTGTTTTCCTTTTGGTTTCATAATTGGTTTCTGTGCATGTTTCCACTGTGGGAAAAAAAAAGAGCAGCTCAAAATGGATAACTTGGTGAAAAGTACAGTTTCCTTCCACCAATCCGGTATTGTGAACGATGATTTTTTTTTTCTTAACAGTCTTGAACAGGGTGGACCACTGAGAGAAAAACGTGAAATTCCATCTATCATGTGCTACGATGTTTTTTGTTTTGATTTACTTGAAAAATACTTAAGTCAGTTGGAAAGTGGTTTCACTAAACTGGATTTTTTTTCGTGTTTTTTTGTTTGTTTTAAAATACAAGCAGCATTACATTAGTCAACAGAACATCTCCATGACACAGCAATCACAAAGAGCTTGGAATCACTACTGTGGTGTCACAGGTCAAATCACCCAGTCACATATAATTATATACAGATGTGTGTGTGTGTGTGTGTGTGCGTGCATGTGTGTTCACACACAAGCACCCACACACCAGTGTTGATTCTTTAAACTATAAAAAGTTGCATTATTTCTGCTGATCCCCATACAGCCCCCCCCTCACTCCCCATGCCC
>JANHFP010008423.1:0-10472 GCA_032468135.1 Calamaria suluensis | reverse complement strand
GGAGGAAAGCAGGTGGGCGTGGCCTCCTCCTAGGCTTCCCTGACCCCCCAAAAAAGCAGGACTTTTTAAAAAGGAGCCGGCATGCGGGACTTTTTGCAAAAAAAAGTGTCTGTTCCGCGAAAAGCGGGACAGATGGTCACCTTATTTTAGTGACATTGTGACTGCAATATTCTGAATACTTTATGCTCTAGTAATGCCTTTGAAAAATTTCCATAATAAAGAAGACTACAGCACTAGATTTGTTTTGTGCCATGCAAATCAATTTTTTAAAATGTTGTGGAATATTGTGGCATGACTGTAATGAACAAACTGATTTGTGGCCTTCACTGACAGCCTGTCTGTTTTCAATCCCCTTTAGATACTCCAAAAAGTCCTCATGACTGGGTTACGTGGCCATGCCTTGGGCTGCCATTGAACCAGTAACTTATTTATTCTCCTTTTACATAGTGTTTGGTATTTGGGTTTTTTAGGATATTTATTATGTGCTTTTTATATTTGAATTGGCCGTTTCTATATTCTTTTCTATTATTTATTGTTGTGTGCTATCCAGAGTCACCTTGGGTGAGCTGGGCAGTTATATAAATTTGATAAATAAGTGAAAGAGGTATGCTCCCTAAGGCTAATTCAGAGCCTTATATGCAGATGCTATTTATCAGGTTCTTACAATACAGTTTATTAAGGCCAGGTGGGGAACAAATAGGTGTTCCTTTTCCATTCTCATAGCTGAACAGTGTTTCTGTTCAGTGTTTCTGCTCATAGCTAAGCAGTGTTTCAGTAACAAAACAGTTTGTTAATGTCAAGTTTGTTTATCCTTCATAATAGTTTCTTAATAAAATGTCATTATAAACAGCTTTTTAGTGCAAAGTATACTTATGAATATTGTTATTACTGTGGTAAAGGTAACACCACGCTGCAATGAGTGTGTGACTTAAATTATGATTACATCATACAGACTGTTGTTTAAGCATGTGTGAGAAATGTACCTCATGCCTAACCAGAAGGATGATTTTTCCAACGTTCAATTTTATTGGGTCATCTCTGGTTCTAGTACTAGCATTCATAGTAGTGGCTGAAGTTTCTTTGCTTAGTAGGAAAATATTTTTAGCCAAGAAATTAAAGGAACATTATTTGTGTTTCAAATTTTTTTAAATGAAATTTCAGTGACAAAATATGAATTGATCTCATTGATGATGCTGATAAAAAGATAATTCTACCAATGGAAAACTCAGCTTTGAGGGAGAGACACAAATAAATTATAACCAATACTTATAAACAGCATGATTATAGCTGTTTTCAATTAATATCAAGTCTTCATCTTTTAAAAATATACATAAACAGTATGGAAAATGCCCATCTTTAATGGATTATTTTTTTTCGAATCACCTTTAAGATAATTACCAGTTATTTTTCTCTTCACAGAAGCTTTTTCAGGGACTAACAAACAGTCTGGAGATGGCTGTGAAATCAGCCAGGTAATATGCACTAATGACTAATTCATTTGCATGAACTGAGGAGAGGTTTTCCTCAGAGACTAATCTGAATAAATGCAAGTAGTTTTAAATGACAAATATTTAAAGGAAGAGGATGCTGTTATATGGGAAATCCTCAATGTATGATCCAGTGGTGGATTTCAATTTTTTTTTACTACCGGTTCTGTGGGTGTGGCTTGGTGGGTGTGGCATGATATGGTTGGTGTGGCAGTGGAAGGATACTGTAAAATCCCCATTCTCACCACACTCAAGGGAAGGATACTGTAAAATATCCATTCCCACCCCACTCCAGGGGAAGGTTACTGCAAAATCCCCATTCCCTCCAGATCAGCTGGGAATTGGGAGGCAGAGAATAGATGGGGCCAGGGCCAATCAGAGGTTGTATTTACTCAAAATTTCTCTATTGGTTCTCTACTCAAAATTTCCGCTACTGGTTCTCCAGAACTGGTCAGAACCTGCTAAAACCCACCTCTGATATGACCACTACCGAGCCCAAAATTTCAGTTGATAGTTTTGCCCCATTTTCTGACCTTTCTTGCCTGGAGTGAAATCAATCTCTTCAGTTCTTAAATTAATCTGTCTTACCTATACCAATGTGTAAGGGGATATTTAATATTTAAGTATTGAATCTAAATATTTCATTCAGTTAAAAGGAATATATTTGGATATATCATACAATAACTTGATAATAGCAAATGTGCATGAAATTTAAAAAAATATGTTTTTTTTTCAAATGTTGAATGATACCTTTCAGAAAGATAAATTGAGGTTGTCTGTAACACAATCACTTTTTGATATCCAAGTATATATTGAGGGAGTAGTCGAGAAACTAATGTATAGTTATTATTAAAAGTAAACATGTGGACCTGTCAGGAAATCAGTTTAATGCTATAAAATGGTTAAGGTAGTGATTCTAAAGACTAGATGATAATAATATGTATTTATTTGCTCACTATCTTGCCATAGGTGTCTCTGGGTGGTTTACAATACTAAAAACAAAAAAAACCCAAACCCTTACCCCCCAATAATATTTTGTCTAGCCTCGGAACAATAGAGGAACTTACTCTGTTCTATTTTATTAAACACGTGTCTGAAAAACTTCAGAACTTCAAAGGGGTACTTGTCTGGCATAATGTCTAAATAGCTTCAGAACAAGATAGGCAGTCCTCAAAAGAGTTGTCTATAAGAAATTTCATATGTTTGAAGATAAGAAACAACATCCTAAATTGTATATAGAAAGGCAATGTATATGTCTTTCAGCATTAACCTACACCAGCTTTGTGATATTCTTCAGGAAATATGGTGCCTTACAGTGGATAGGAGTGATTTAGCCAAGGGCATTTTTAAGACAACAAAAAATAAATGTGTTCTGCTGCAGAAACAAACATGGGAAGGAATTTATTTTAAATTGATAGCTGTAATGTAAGGAAGTGTTCTACAAAATAAATAATATTTCTACAAAATAAATAAATAAATAAATAATGAACAAACCTTTCAAATATCCATGTACAATTTTTAAAAACAGATTATCCTACACTATTCATAGCAGCTCCAAACTGTACAAAAGAGAGACTTGTAAGTAGAATTGTACATATTTCTATGTAGCCGTTTCTCCCAGCATAAGTGTTCTTGTTCAAAAGAACAATATTCTGAATGTTGGTGTATATTACAATACAAGGCAGTGTAGTTAACAGTTCACACAGTGCTGACAAGCTGCTAGATGAAATGAATAAAACACAAGTTCATTCTACTAAATTTAATGTAGCTTACTCCCAGATATATAGGTACCCTGACATTTCTTTGAAGCTGACATCATATCATCATTTTTGTGGAAAGGATAATGGAAGAGATTTACAAATATAGTTTTGTTTCAACTCTGGTATCCTGGATTGAAGCAAACAAATGTATTGAACAGGTGCATAACTCTACAACAAATGCATACAATTGTGAGTAGTTTCATACAAACCCAAAAATCTAATGATCAAATCTATACCAGATCTAAAAATCAATAAAATAAAAAGAACTGCTCCCCCCATTTTAAAATGCATTCATTCTAACATAGGATTCGGAAACATGACAGGGAAATCTATTATGATTTAGATCACATTTGAATGACAATTGCAATGGACAAACACCTAGTATAATTAGCAACTGTGAATTGCAATCACTTGGAAGAACAATTCAATTTTGTAAGAGATAAATTGCTTAGAAAATTCAAAGGTGAATGGATTCTTGTATGATTGGGAAGAAGGTGGCTTGGGGAATGTACTTTGGTCCCAGGAGAAGGACAAGGTTATAATAAAATGAAACTTCAGGTGGTCTTTATAATTGCCAATCACACAGAGCTGCATTTAGCCTATTGCTTATGAAAAATGGCAATTAGATTTTTTTATCTCCCTAGTTCATAACTAATTCTTAATATTAATGATGTGGAATGTTAAATGTACTTCATTCAAAGAAGCAAATCACTATTGGAAATGCATTTCTTGCATTCTCACCAGGAATCCTATATTCAGATAGACATGAACTAGATTATTCTCAGGTTATAAAAGCTAATAACTCCCACAAAATAAAAGGGATGATTTGTTCTAGTGAAAACAAAATGTTTTTTACAATATTTATTTTGCATGAAGACATGCTTTGTACTAACTTTTATTAATATGTGTATACTACAAAGCAACATTTGGTTTCCTTTTAATTTTAATTTTCATATGCTAATCAAGTCAATCCCAAAATATATTTGAAAATAAAATAAATTGATGCTAAAAAAAGAAAGAACAGACTTACTAAATTTGTTCATAATTCAAATAAACAAAAACAAATTGGGTCTGTGGAAACTGATTATAAATTACTTCTCAGGTGTCTTTTCGTGAGTTAAAGTTACAGTGCTCTTCCTTATTTGGTCCATAACTAACATAATGGTTCTTTGTGCATGGTACATTTATTAACCACCTCCAAATATATATGTCCAGATTTCACAACCGGTCATTACTATTAGAAAAAAAAATGCTTTCTGATTTTTATTGTCAAGTAAATGTCTTTATCTTTCATGTTCATATTCCCTTCATCCTACTAGTCTCTTCTTTATTTCACCACCCCACTGTCTATCTTTCTCTCTTCGTAGATTTACAATAATTTACAATTTATAATTTTCGTAAATGGATTTATTTGTCCATCCGTCCGTCCGTCCGTCCGTCCGTCCGTCCGTCAATCCATCCATCCATCCATCCATCCATCCATCCATCCATCCATCCATCCATCCATCCATCCATCCATCCATCCATCCATATCATCTATCTATGCAAGAAAATCTCAGTATCTTGAGAAAGTATTGATCAGACTTGATTCCATTTTGCTACCTTTGGCAGCTTCTAGAAAAGAAGAGCCAGATGCACCATACAATTAATGTTATTATTTTGTCTAGACACTCAGTTCAAATATGACTTTGTATTGCTAATATTATAGGCAAATTGCTGAGATGTTTTCATCAAATGAAATTCTGTACATATCTGAAACTTCTCCTTAACAATGTAAACAGAATTAGAACACAATGCAGAACAGCCTCCCCCTCCCATTTTGCATGATTGCCTTTTCAAAATTAATTTGCATAACCATATAAATATATTTTCAATCCTTTTTTCTCCAGAACAGAATATTAAATGAGATTTAGATAATGAAGGAAACTTTTAAAATATCTTATTTACATAATATAATTTCTTATAATAGTTTAAGAATTACCCACTCAAAAGAAAAAAAAACACATCATTGGTTTGAAGTTGATAGGGAATATTTCTTTAACCCTTTAAGGAGAATATTTTCATTTGTTGCTTTAATATTTCTAGTACAGCTTAATTATGTTTCCCCGACTATTCCACAAGGATAATCTGTTGTGGCAAAGCCTCATGAACTTCAGTTTTGCCTAGGTTCTCTAAATGTTTTATTGATGGGCATCACAGGGCAATGATTTTTGAACCAAGGTACATCAGATAGGCTAATGTACAGAATGCGCCTGGCATCCATGAGCCCTGAGGGAATAAAATTTCACAATTTCCCAGTTCACAATCCCTTGCTCCCTCCTCCACTCAGCTCATAAGGAATTAATTCATCATGGAAGCAGCATTTGAACATGAGAGATGATTTACTGCACAAAATACCTACAAAGTTGCTATCATTATACAAAAACACTGAAACCAACATCATGGCACATTATGCTGAGAGAAGCAGATGGTTTGCCAATAAATTCAGATTCATCTGTAAATTGAGTCATGGCAACTGGACTTCCTTTTTTACTTTTTTAGAAGTCTAGTTGTCATGATTCAACTTACAGATAACTCTACCAGGATGACTGAGAACCTTCATCAATGTTTTCAGATTTGCATTATTTCTGTGACACTTTTCAATACATATGTTTCTCTCCTCTAGGACATGATGGCTAGCATCATCATCTCTAAATAGCAAACTAAATACTAATGGCAATGTGTTTTATGCATATCAAGCAATGAACCAGAGGAAGATGATTAGATTGAAGGTGAGAGGCTGAATTACCCAACAGCAATCCTCTCATTCTGATCATTCTGTTTTTCTGTTTCTGAAGTATCTCTGAAACAATGCACCATGGGGCACGGATTGCCTAAGACAAAGGGAACACCCTCCCCATTTGTTTGTCCTCAATACTCTTTGCATTTAGAAAATCTGTACAGATGCTTATCTTTCACTAAGCTTTTCTCTAAGTTTTAAAAACATTTTAGATTGAAGATCGAATGTACATTTAATTATCCATGGGCTCATTAATTAATGCACACATTTATCTCACCTGGCTGTGCAGTGGAATGAGGCCATTAATCTATTAATAATAGTTGTCCAACTTTGCCTACATGATTGTGACCATCATGGCTCTTATTCCTAAATAAAAGTGATGCTGTTAAAAATCGATTATTTGTTCTCCTAAAAACTACATAGATTGGGAGAACATCTTGTTCTTCAGATTTTAAACTGGGTACCAGTCAGATTTATATATAATATTTTAAATTTGTTATGTAGCTATAATGCATAACTATGTAATAATTCAACATTATACTCTATTCTCTTAAGTAATAATAATATATTAATATACATAACATGGTTCAGCAAGTTCTACAATTACTGAAGCAGTATCTCAGGTAGACATACTTTATGAAATAAATTTACATATTACATGAAACATGAATAGAAATAGTTGCTTTCCAAGGCAGTTATGAACCATGGTGAAGGTACAGTATTTTTGGTAATATTTAGTTCATTGTTTCCTAAATTGTGGTCCTAAACCCCTGTGAGTCCCTCCAAGGCTTTCTCAAAGGTCCATGAAATCACAATTAATTGGCAGCCAACTTTGAATATATTAAAATATTAAATATTAAAATTCTATCAGACAATCGTAAACAGCAATAGTGGCAATGGATGCATCTACAGGGTAAGGATTGGCAGAACCTGAGGGCGGAGTTAAAAGAGGGATCAGCCTAGTATCTCAATGTAGCCACAAGCGAGCTAACCATCCTCCCGAGTTCTGTTGACCCTTATGCAACTTCTAGCAGGTGCTAACTATTAATTGAAAATATTCCTGTGGATAGGTGTAAAGCAATCTAGTTGGATCTTCACCCATGGACCTGATCTTTCGCACCTGACATCAATTTTGAGACTGTAAATTTCAATTAATATAATTCCTACAAACAAAAGCTCTTTTGGGGTCTTCCATAGTTTTTAAAGTGGTCCTGAGAGTAAAAGGAATCCCTTTAAGAAACGTTTATTTGAACAAAATAATAAATACATCTAGTATATTTACTTCTTTATGCACATTATAAAGAATTATCTGAAAGATTTTGATTGATTTTGGAGTACGATTGCCAGACTTTATAGCAGCCAATCATTTCTTTAAAATAAGTTACTCAATAATAAATTTTAGAAAGCAGAATAATAATGACAAATAGCTACAGTTTGAGAGATACTTATTATGGTAATTTATGAAATGATTTCAAGTAAAAATAGTGATCTTCAAAAAAAAACCCTGAAGAATGAAAACTAAAGAACTCTGTGTAAGTTTGTTTGTTATCTACAAGTTGAATACTACTTCCTGATTACTCTTTTTTTTCAAGGCAAATTTCAAGTAAGGACACACAAATCTCAATAGCAATACAAGTTGTATTTTCATACGTTACCTCTCACTTTCCTTTATAATCTCTTTTCCTTTCTTCCAAGTAAAAGTTGGCCTTGGAGAAGCTTTAGGCTTACATTCAATGGTTGCATCACTACCAACTTTAACAAACGTTATTTTTTTTAAGAAAGTTTTGGAGAAATCTGGACCCACAGCTGAAAGATAACAGAGAACTCAGAATTAATGAAAACTGCCATCAAATTGTCTTGAAACAAATGTTGAATTTATTCTGAATTCTCTCTGAATGTATAATTACTGATTTACACAATTAATCTGCAGGATATCCCCAAACCACAGTTAAAAGAGAGAAATAAAACAAGTGGGACATCAGTTTTCATTAACTAATTTTCTGGTACATTCTCTGTATTCCTGAAAAGCTATTCCAGAGGATGACAAATCAGCTCGTACAATGAACATAGTGTTTTGGGGAATCACTGGAAAGGATTGTAATCTTGCAGCAATTAAATATTGGATGGAAAACAATGTGTTTAAGAAATGCTTTCTACATGTTAATTTCAGTGATACGAAACATTAGATGTGGTTCCCTAGGAATTTCATGACCTTCATGGTTGCTCATGACTAAAACATTAAGTAATAACTTGTGTATGTAAAATAGCTATCACAAATGAAATAATGCAGCCCTAACTTTCATATCAGCCCACATCTTCACAAAACATTTTTTCCACAGAAGCAATTCTTAACATAGGAAGAATGGTTGCTGTAACTGAAAGAAGGATTAGGGATTACATGATACCAGTGTTCCAATATTAGTGTGACCAGACATCACACTTTTGGCAGGACAGTCCCGATTTTTAACAATTTGTCCCACGTCCTGCGGCGTTTTAAAAAAGTCCCAATTTTTTTTGCCCGCAAAAATCCCACCAATGCTGTCTCCTCCTCCTCCTCCCTCCTCCTGCGGGAAAGCCGCCCTAATTTCCAGGCTCCCTGCCTGCCGAAGAAGCACCTGGTCGAACGGATCCACCAGGACATCCGCTCACTGGGCAGCACATCTCCCATCATGGGCTGGATGTGTGACCCGATCTCAGAAGGCAAGGGTGTGGGGGACCGCCGGGAAGGCAGGCAAGCATGGCAGGACTGTGAGGAAGAGAGTAGGCTGCTAGGTCCCTTCCCCATGGCTGAGAGGCCCTGACATACTTGCCTAACTTCCCAGTGGTCCCCTCAGTCAGGCCTGCTTCCCTTCCTTTCTCCCCCCCCCACCTCTTTGTTTAGCTGCTTACCTTCCGTGGTGGCTAGTCCAGAGTCTGAAAGGCAAGCTGAGCAGAGTTTTTGGCAGTCCCAAACCAGCAGCCACTGCTGGAAGGTGGCTGGTAAAGAAGCCTCCAAAAAGGCTTCTTTGTCAGCCGCTTTCTCTTCAGGCTGCTGAAGTACCAGCGGGAAAAGCATGCTGTCATCATCACATTCTTCACATATGCACATCCCATTGGACTTGCAAGGCAATGCAATGCTTGTGTGCAAAGAACATGGTGGCAATGAACATATATATATATCCTAATGTTCTCTTTATTTGTACTCATTTTATATTCAATTCATGCTTAGACTTATATATACTACTTTATATGTAATTGACAAAATAAATAAATAAAATAAAATATACTAATTCTATACCTCTATGTCCCTTTTCCCATATCCAGTTAATATCTGTATTGTACCATCTTCTTCACTTTTATATCTAAATATGGTTTCATGAATTAACAATTATGTATTATGCACATAGGAAGCGATTTTCCCTTCAAAACCATATCTTTTGTTGAGGTGGAGAAGAGAAAATTGTTCACTGCTTTCCCCTATCCAAAAACTGATTTTTCAGAAGCTGACTGAACAGTAGCTCAGCTTAGTTATAAGGCAGTGTGAGGCAATAAATGAGTTGGGTAGTTTCTGGGATTGAGGATTTAAAGCAGACCAGGAGAAAACCTTTTTTCCATGATTTGTTTCTAGGTGATTAGTAGGAGATCTATTGTGTATTTCCCCTGATGTAATATGAGTCAACTTTTCTTCAATAGCTGCAGGGTCCACAACGGCAAATGAATGTTTGTCATATCAAGCATCCAGCGAGGGAAAACTGGTCCAGCATTGAGTGGTAATAATGATTTAAACAGCCACTGGAAAACATGAGCTCAAGGATGTTTTCCATCAGATTTACAGGCTCACAGTACAAGTGATCCATCACAGCATCACAGAATCACTTAGGAGATTGGAAAACATTATGCCTGAACATCAAGTGGAAAAGATAAGAGCTGTGAATAATGTTGTGAATGAGGAGAGAGAAAGATACCATATAAAAGAATTACAATTAAGGCTTTCTTTCTCTCTGTATTAGGAAGAAGGCAGAGACCAGTATTACCAGAGAGACTGAGGTTACTTCATTCAAAGTGAAGTAGAGTATATTGTTGTATATGCTCTCTAATTAAAAATCTTCTAAATATAATAGCCTTTTTCTCTGCTGTGCTTTCACTATAGCACTTTATGTTTAATATTTAATACTGTCAGGTCATCTAATCATTTCAGGGAGTAGGTGGTTTTTTTACCCCAAGATAGAAATATATTTCAGGGAACTTTATACCATGGCTCAATAACCAAGAATTTAAACACTTAAAAATGATTTCCTAATATAGAATGCCACTTAATTCGGCATCCGCCCCCCAAAAGCCGTCTCAATCCGGCTTCAGGCCCGGCTACAGCACGGAAACAGCATTGGTCGATGACCTCTGGAGGGCTCGGGATAGAGGACAATCCTCTATCCTGGTCCTATTAGATCTCTCAGCGGCTTTTGATAC
>JANHFP010008419.1:4238-20117 GCA_032468135.1 Calamaria suluensis | reverse complement strand
CTTTCTCTTTCTTCTTTTCCTTTCCTTTTCCTTCCCTTCCCTTCCTCTCCTGACACATTTTCTTATTTATTTAAAAACATGGTCATTATCACATATATGTTTGATGGGAATCAAGCATTATATAAGGCCTTTCAGGCTGAAAGTAGAATGGACATCACACATACTATTTCATTGCATTGAGAATGATTAGTTCAGATCTTTCACAATTGTTGCTTCTATTTTAAATCAAACGTAACTGATCTAGTGAGAAGCAATTGTCCAAGAAACCATGATTCCTTGTTATAATTGAGACCATGTATGTGAGCTTGGGATACAAAGTATGTCCAGCAAGGAGCTAAGTCCTTTTTGTATCCCAGCCCTTATGCTACATTTGTTCTGATCCCCTTGACAGAGATGCTCAATTGATGGAATTAAACCAGGCAATCATGAAAACTGAAGTACCTGCACAATGAGATGTTAGTTGCAAAGTCATGTCCAACCTATCGCGACCCCATGGACAACATTCCTCCAGGCCTTCCTGTCCTCCACCATTCTCTGGAGTCCACCCAAGCTCACGTCTATAGCTTCAGTGACTCCATCCAGCCACCTCCTTCTCTGTTGTCCCCTTCTTCTTTGGCCCTCAATCTTACCCAGCATTACATCACATGTTGGCACAGTGGTTAAAGGGCAGCATTGCAGGCAAACTCTGCCCACAGCCTGGAGTTTGACCCTGATGGGAGATGATTTGGTCTTCCATCCTTCCAAGATTGAGAAAATGAAAATCCAGATTGTTGGGGAAATATACAAATAATGTTTCATTGTAAACCACTCAGAGTGCTAGAAAACATATTGGGGCAAACTATAAGCCTAAAATTACTACTCTATCTGCCAGAGAAATGAAGATATGTAAATGGCAGAGGTTTTTATAGAAATATCACATCATTATTGTTTATAGAAACAAAATTTGTACTATTAAAAACGCTGTGCAAAAATTCCTAAAATTGCTAGTGAATAGATTTTTTTTAAAAAAAATCTTTATTAAATTTCAAAATTAAAATAACATTAAGACATCCACTGGTGTATGTTTACTAATACAATTCAAAGTACCTATCAAGTGGACGGACACATCAAAAAGACAAAATTAACAAACCAAGACACACACACCTAACACATATTTACAACTAATACAAAAATCACATTTAATCTAAAATGACTTTCCAGATGTTAATTCTTTTTCCTTAATTTTCTATGCAAATGGCAACTCAGTCATTTACTCAGATAATCTTAAGAATATGTTCCTAATCATGTTTACTTCTTTTTCCCTTTAGATATTTTTATATTAATCCAATTATACCACCTCTACCATATACCAAAGTAATTTGATTCTAATTTAGCTTTCAACTTCAATGTTAACTTGTCTAACTCCAGACATTGATAATTTTTTTTTTATTATTCTAATGTTTGACGGTACTTTTGAAAATTTCCAATCTTGAGCAATTGAGAATCTTACCACTGTAAGGATACGGATGGTTAAATAATGTAAATCTTTTTTAATTTTGTCTTCAGGAATCCCTAAAAGAAACAAATCTTGTGATTTCCGAATGTTATACCTTGTATATTTTATTCCACAAGTTTCTTATTTTTGGACATTTCCACATGTGGAAGTACATGCCCTGTTTAAATCCACACCTCCAGCAGTTTGGTTGCATATTATTATACATTTTTGCCATTCTCGCTGGTGAAAGGTAGATTTTTTGAGTCTTCCATGAGTTAATTTCAACAAATCTGAAAAGATTTAAGGAAGACTAGATTGCAGTGTTCCATACTGATTAATGGTGATGTGGAAAGGGAGGAATTGGTTTCAGGAGAAATATAAGCTCCAATGTGTTTTAAACATAAAATCCAAGGATTGTATCACAATTAGTCACCTTAAGCAATGAATGAACTTATGTGGGTCTGACATCCAATAACTATGAACTGCAAGTTGTGTTTAATATTACTGGGCCATAATATACAACAATATTTACTAATCTATAATGTTCACAATTGGTTCTTTGTTGGGTGTCTTCTAAGCAGCATTGCTGAAAGTCAAGTTTTACAAGCAAAATTGTAAACCAAAAACCTTCCCTGCAGTCCCTCCCAATATTCCAATTAAAAAAAAAATAGGAACGGTGATAGACACAAGGTCTTCTTCACCTATTTTGTTGTAAAAGGTACAGCTCTAGTAAATTACATTATTTGTTTAATAGAAAGAACATTAGTTCTGCTCCTAATAAGTAAGTAATAACACACCTCATAGTTTCAGGGTCATTTCTCACATTACATTTGAAACATATGTATGAACTCCTTAGAGTCATTGTTCTGTCTGAAAATCCACAAAAGGTTAATGGCAGAACTATGCAGCATGCACAATTTGGGGAACTTGAAAGTGTGAGTGACAAACATTTGAGGTACAAACAATCTCTTCTGTCAGGCTGCTGGTATAAGGTGAAGCCTTTGCTTGCTGTGTTAAGGTTGCTTTTTTCCTCATATCTCAGTAAGAGAATCACTGTAATTTTTATTCATCAACAGGTACATGTCAAAGAGTGTTAGGGAAAATGTATATGAGACTAAGAACCTGTGAATCCTCCAAAATATAGCTCATTGTACTCACCTTATATCTGTCTCATTAAGAACTTCTTCCATTTTGATTTCCATTAATGTATGATATAAGGGAGAAAAGACATTATAGCAGGCGTGTCAAATTGGCGGCCTGTGACTGGATGTGTCACATGCAGGCTATGCCTACCCTGATTCCATGAAGGGAAAAACATCATAATATGTCACATGATGGCAATGTGACACCACGAGTTTGACACCTATGTCAAACTGTGCCAAACTATGCCAAATGGAAGGGAATTGGAGGGAAGGAAGATTAGAAAGGCAACATGAATATGTATATTGGGGGGGGGGATACCCAAAACAATATTTCTAATGTGATGAGAAAAATAATCTTTTCCAAAGCATGCTTAGAAAAAAGACTAACTGGATCAGTTCTAACTGATAATAGTTGAGAGAAATACATCCATGTTTTTACAGTAATAGTTAGATATCAGGCAGATATCTGTCTCAGTCTGGTAGTGAAGAGACTTTAAAAATTTCTTATAAATACACATGTATGAATTCTCATTTTCTTTCTTTTGAGTTTATATTGCTACATTTAACAAGGACTTCCAAGGAATCTGGGTGATTTGGGAGAACTCTTCTGTTGTTTCAAAAATTTAATCAGAAAAGAGACAAGGCAACCTGACAGGCCAACATCAAGATGTTGATGTTCTGAGATTCTTTCTCTGAGGTACACTGGTAAAAAGTGTCTATCGTTTGGTAGTTCAACGAGAAGAGATGTTCAATGCATATAATTTCAGTTTCAGCACATAATCAAGCTGTATGATCCCCTGGAACAAATCTAGAAATGGCCAAGCAGCAAGGGTGCCAAAGATTATCTTCAGTATAACCCAGCATCTTCATATAGTCTAGAGAATCAGATCAACAAATGATAATATGTCAATAATAAAATGATAAGCAATAGCTATCCCACTTTAAGAGTAACTAGTTTTCCTCAAGCAGTCTTTTTTGGAAGTGGAAAAATTCACCTTATTTTGAATAATGACTTTCTACAGAAGCCAGCCATACTTTCGCCAGAGTGTTCTTAGTTATCAGTCAAGGGCAAAGAGGTTTGTGTTCAACTTTTGAGCCCTACTAGTGGAAATTGCAAATCTGGGCAGCTTTTGACATTCAGGGCTTTTTAACAAAGCATGGCACTTTTCCTCAGTCGTAAATTGGGCTCTTCACTCTATCACTCTCTGTTAATGATGCTATCACACATAGGTCACCTTCTCACTTTCAGAAAATATGGTTAAGAAATGTTTGAATATGCCTCACTTGTGTTTTAGAACAAATGTTACTTCACACAGGCAAAGGAATAATAAAGACTTTTAACCCGATATTTATATTATTTATGTTCTCTTTTTATATTAGAATCTTGTAATATTTTATAATATTCATAAAAACCCCAAATAATAGAACAATGTATATGTTGAGGAGACATGCCAAGAGACATTTAAAACTGCTATCCCATCAAAAAGCTTCACTCAGTTGAATCGCTAATATTCTACTTTTAGAATTTTCACAAGAGACCTTTGGATGGCTTTAGGGTTGCTAATCAAGAAATAATAATAGATTTAAAATTGGACTGGCTAAATTTGGAAGGCTAGAAAGAATAAGAAGAAATAATGTTTTATTCTTCTCTAAATAGAATGAAGTTGGAGAAGAATAAAAAGAATGCATGGAAACCTGATTTTAATATCCTAAATTGTAAACCTCAGTTTCAAGTTATAGTTGGAAATATGTCGCTATATTTACAAAGTTCCTCCCATTTTCCACAAACAAATAGCAGTTAGTTATGAGAACAAAATATAATCAATTTCTGTCATTTCCATTGATATAAGGAGTATACTGTTCCTTGGTCAACATTCCTGTATTGGCTGATGTGAGTTGAAGTCAACATCTCCTAATGTTTATGTGAATATGAGTAAAACCTATTTATAATGGGGACTTCTAATAAAACAAATTCACTACTTGCACTGGAGTTTCAGCAGTAATGGATTGCATTACTTACAATATTATTCTACTCCACCTTGTCATGCTGCAATTTTGAGGTATGCCTCAAATGAGTATGCTCACATTTTGTCACATTTTTGGCTCAGGAGGGTATTGATTTATAATTTGTGTGATGGATAGTTCCCATTGATTATGGAAAGACTTAGATATTTGAGATACTTTATTAAAGTTGTACATCCCATATCTACCTACATGCACCTCCCCAAATCCTTGACTTGTTTGATTTCTTAAGAGTTAATCATTCCACCAGAACCAAATTTTCTCAGTTAACATTTCCTGCAACTGCTCATGATTGGAATATTGTCACAAAACTGTACACATAAAACCATTATAAACATATTAGAACATCTCCCTGGATTAAGAAATTGTTATATTTTACATTTTATCATATTTTCCCCCAAAGCTATGCAAAGAATAAGTCAACAATTAATTATTTCAAGGGGTAACAGATAAATTATTTCAAGGAGGTAACATCTAAATTAAAAATAGAGAGGCATTACCCTATAAATATAGGAACTGCATGAAATTAAATGTATTTTTCTATTAGAGAAAAATAAATTGATTTCAGAAGCACTCAGCAATAAGTCAATTATAGGATGTGTACATTTTATTTAATCAAAAGATTCCTACTTCAAGAGCAACAATAATTGACTGAATATCATAACCTTAAGGGCAATAAAAATGGTGGTGGCTATGGATGACCATACAACCTCTCTCTAAAAGGATAACTGAAAGAAATGAGAAATATTGTTTCTTCCTTCTCAATTTCTCAGAATTCCTCATAACCATTTCTTCTGTTAACGATTGCAGTAGTCAGAAATCTTGATCAGTCTTTAGCAGGAAATATAAAGTAAAAGGAAACCGATAACTATGACTAAAGTTGTTTAGACAAGGAAACCTCATTTATCATCCATCTCCATCCTTCACCCCACAGAATTGTGATGTAGATTACTATCTTTCATATTGCTGGGTCACTGGGAATGAATCAGAATCAAAATCCCTCTATTGTCTACATTGGCAAAACCACTGCAGAACATTGGTTTTCTCTTTTCTGTTGGCAGTTGACAAAACATCTGAACTCAGCGTTTGAGTAAACTGAGTAGCTGGCTGATGGAAAAAAAGCGAGAAGGGCTCCAAACAATCCAGCCTCACATAATGCTTATATCTGGAGTTTACCCTTCTACTCTATAACATATTACAAAATTGTATATATGCAGGCTAATTGATGATACAAATGATCATTGTCATCCCACTTTTTATTCAAGCTTCTATACATTTATAATCTATCCATTAAATGTTTAGGCTTAATACTAAGTTGACCTCCGTATGGATACATATAGAAGAATGATCCTCAACCATTGCATAGAATGTTTGAACAACATACAAACTGTGCTCGTTTTTTATAGTCTGGAGTAATTTAGGCTATACATCAATATTTTATGTATTTGTACAGGTATATTGTCCCACATCTTTTCTGACACATGCATTTCCAAATGGACTTATATTGTTTGCAATTTCAAGCCACAGAATATCAAACCAAATTTTATAATGTCAATTTCTCCAAATGACCTAGGTCAGTTTCCCTTAGTTTTTCCCACATTTGAAAATGTTATATTTTATAACAATGATTTAATGTATGTGGGAGAGTGGAGAGGAGGATTTAAAAGTAGAAGGGTGGAAATTTATTACAATAAGGGCAATTCATAAATTTACTAGTAGTCAAACCAAAAATTAATGTCGCAGAAAACATAAGAAAACTTAAAAGTATGATGGCTAATTATGAATCATAGTTAGAGAACTATATACACTAAGCTTTTTAAAATCTGCTGCTATGCTGAAGATCATTTGAGATAAGATTGTTTCTCTCTCTCTCTCTCTCTCTCCATCTGTTTTATTCCTTTTATTTGTATACCATTATCCAGTGATACTTAGTTTTTTATGATTATATTTTTATCCTAATCCTAAATGGGACAAGAAATAAAAAGGAGCATGCAGAACCACAGATGTAGCATTAGTTTGCAACTGTTAAAAACAGATATATTGTTTTTGGTAGCTTGTAAAGTGTGGCCTCTTTAAAGGGCTGTAGGCCAGATGCTATATGTGTCTTCTCACTTTTGAAGCACAACATAGACTTAAGTCTTAATTGTGTTAAGCCTTCTAGCACAGATGATTATAGCAGATTTTCCTTACGCAAATGGTAGTCAGAGAGATGATTGGATCAATGGAAATGGCATAGTTTAAATTCAACACACCCTTGTGTCCTAATCTCAGTTAAGAAAACAGTTCCATGAATTTATATTTTATAAATGCCTATCATGTTCCCTGTGGGGCTCAGCAATGTTATTCAAAGTATAGACCAGAGTACAAAACTGAACCACAGATATTTAATGGATCAGAAGAAAAGCAAACAAAGCTAAAATTAATTTATATCAATACCATTCACTATGTATTTCCATAAACTTCAATCCTTGCATGCCATACCTACCTGCAAAATATATTGTTTCATATATTTTGCTCTTAAAGTTCTTTTTCATGATCTAATTTTCTCCATTCAACTACAGTTTTCTCAGT
This sequence comes from Calamaria suluensis, assembly GCA_032468135.1. Classification (NCBI taxonomy): domain Eukaryota; kingdom Metazoa; phylum Chordata; class Lepidosauria; order Squamata; family Calamariidae; genus Calamaria; species Calamaria suluensis. The sequence goes on along the minus strand of JANHFP010008419.1, from coordinate 12,908 downwards.
TTCTCTCTTCTTCTTGATCAATTTATTTCCATTATATATTTGTTTCACAATTTACCTTCAAAATGAGTTTACCTTCAAACATTTCACATTTATTATTCATTCAGGAACTGTATATGCTTTACCCTGTCTAATGCATTTACAGCATACACAATTATAAAGTACATCATTCATATCATATTTTGTTTACTTTAATATACCTACCAATACAGCCAACTCTCAATTCCATATAATATAGTAAACCAAAGCAGTCGTAAACACCACTTTTTAAACTTGTTTTGACTAACATTCATTCTCTGCAGCAGACTTAATACTAACTACATTTTAACATTCATTCTCTGCAACAGACTTAATACTAACTACATTTTACCAATTTTTGCACATCTTAAAATTTCTCTATTTTCCCATATTCTAACTCAGGGATGTCAAACTTGCAGCCCATAGGCCAGATGTGTAAGGCATTGGCCACACCCATTCCCAGTCTAGCAAAGTGGGGGGGGGGGAGAAATCACAATACATCACATGACAACAACGTGATGCTGTGACTTTGACACACCTTTTCTAACTCAATACATTTTATATTTGTTATTAGGCACACTGGTTGCAAATAATGGAAGCTGTAGTCTAGCACATCTGAGAAATATTGAGTGGTTATGATCTTTATCCATGGTAACATTTCCAGTAGAAAATTATCTGAAGAGAGATTTTACTTCCACTGGAGGTTGATAATTAAATTTGGAAGCTACAAAGAAGTTTTACATAGACAATTTGTTTCAGATCTGGAGAGACAGTAGGCTTTTTGATTATGGCAGATGATTTAGCTTGCTTGTCTGAAAAGTTTCCTTTTTATTTATTATTATTATAATATACATTATTCTTCTGCTTTTGTGTCATATTGTGATTAGAATTGTACCGAACTTGTGATTTATTTTTTTAACAAAGAACACACAGCAGTCAGAAGCAAATATTTTATTAATCAGCAAGTGGGAAAACTGTATTTGTTTTTTTTTAAAAAAAATACTAAAACTCATTTTCAAATAAGATTTAATCCGAGCAGTTTAGCATCAAGAGACATTAGAATATAAGTAAATATAAGAATTTCTAGTAAAATAGAAATAAGTAACAATTACATCTCACAATTATAGCTACCTATTCCTCCTTGAATTGCTCTTTTCCTTGTTTACTTTTTTCTTTGGGATATTTTACAATAATTGAATCTCTTATCTATGTATTATTTATAAAATGCTTCTACACAGCTGCAATTCATGATGGTTATCAAAGTGTAAATTGGACCCCTTAGCAGTCATGCTGTAAACACACTGATATTTTGCATACACTTCTTAGACTTCTGTCGAATTAGCTCAGCAAAATTTCAAGTTTCATAGTTGTAAACCCATGATTACTCTTGTTGGTCTCTACTTACTGACACAGATAGAATTCTACTGTAAGTCTCATTCACTCAACAGCAAGCATGCCCACCTGTCTATGATGACCAGGGCTGATGCAACTTTTATTAAATTCACCAATATCCAATAACTTCAACTAATTATTTTATAATTAAATCTGAGTAGATACTATAGAACTATAGTAAGATTTAGCTACCACAAGGTGGAGAATAGTTAAAGGGTCACCATAAGTATGGGAACATAGATTTGAATTAAAACAGACTTACACACAGAATAGAGTTTGGGTTTAGAATGTGCCCTCACAGACAAAAGCATAGATCATATGAAACAAATCTTGGTGGAATAAAGGGGCTTAAGTGGGAAGGATGATTGGCAACCATTGTCTGTTCCTCTAACAATCATTAGAAAAACTTATAGAACATGTCTTTGAATCTTTATTGAATCTTAAGATCAGTATTCTGAAATTATTTCCATTAAACTTCAGAGATATTTATATTTAATTAAACAGTTATTCTTTGCCACCAAAATTTGTCCAACACAGATTCCATTCACCAGTCCTTACACTGAGTATTTATAGTTTATACTGACACAAGGGATTGCTTTATGTTAATAATTTGCCTACAATACAAATCAGTTATCTACATGAGAAAGAAATGTAGCATGGGAAATAACTCTAAGGGGGAAACTCAAAAATGGACATGTTTGCCGTCTTTCATGTCCTTAAACATATATGATCCAGAATTCCTTCAAATATGTGCTTGGCTTGTAACAAAGTGACTTCATGACAATTGCGTATTTTCTCTATTTGTCTTTCCTAATTCTATACTTTGCTCTGTGAATTCAATCAAATTTGATATTATTAAAGTGCAAGTTTATGAAAGCAGTGATCCCTCCCGCCTTCCCTTCCCTCCTTCCCTCTCAAAGGGAAGGCTTAGTCCTTCACACACAATACAAATTCATAGAAAAACTCAGGAGAACACCTTCATATAGATATTTTCACCCAGATTTCCTTTCTGCTATGTCTCAGCCACTTCAATAACTGCACTCTTAGGCTGACTGCAAGTGTTAAAATGAACACTGTGATTTTGCTGAAGATGTGTGATGGAAAACAAATTCAATTCAATTTATTTTCTGAAGTTATCCTGTTAAATTCTTTAAATTTAGAGTGCATTTTATGTGTCAATCAACCTATTCAGTTCTTGAGTTAAAAATAAAATGCTGCCACTTTTCCATGCCTCCTTCCTTTTGTTATGCAATGTTAAATATCTACTGCTTTTTTTCTCTTTCTGCAGAACTTTTTTATAGTGTTCATTTGTTATTTTTAAATTTATTTAATATCCTCTTTAAAAGCCAGATTAGAACTTTTGTATGGTTTGAAGTTAACTCATTGCATAAAGCAATGTGGTTGGTTTTTTTTTTACATCAGTATACTTCCGTATTGTTTCAGAATTTAAAGTGCTTCTCCATTAAAGCTTCAAAAGATGTTGTTTATTTCACCTCTACCCATAAGTGTATATCTTCTTTCCATATCATTTGGTAGATTTGGTTCACTTTTTCTTGCCTAGACAGAGAATCAAATTTGGGCAATATTCTTAAAGCTTCACTTTTACTTTCAAAGTTTATTGAATGCATTGCTAAAGATAATTGAAAATAATAAGTAAAAATAGGAAAGTCACCTAAACTATCATTTTATAAGTTTGAAAAAAATGAAATAAAATGTAATTTCTTCTTTGCCCTTTAACAGAGACAGTTCAGACATGAGGGAAAAAGAAAAAAAGAGGCACATGTTTGTGTTATTAGCTACTGAGATGAAAATTATGTAGATGGTTGGTAGGTGGATATGTAGACAGCACTCAAACTTCACCTAGAGAAATAATGGAAAGGGAGTATGACAGAGAGATCAGTGAGATAGTTATCCAATGAATTCTAATTTCTGAACAGAAGAAAGAATTTGTTCTGTGGAAAAGTTGTAACTATATTGCTTCACTTTTACAATGTTTCTTTTAATTGTTCCATTCATACATAGAAATTAATAAATTTCTGGAGCTTCACTTCCTGGATTTCTGTCAGAGATGGGATAACCTCATTTGAGTTGTTTGCTTGAGTTGGGCAGCTATAGAAAATAAATAAAATAAAATAAATAACTAAATATTTCTAGCTAGATGGAAAATGGTTAAAAGAACTTTGCATCACTCGAAATTAAAACTTATAGTAGAAAGATTATTCTTTCTTTCTCTCTTACAATTAAATAAAGTTAACAGAAACATTGTGCCTTCTCCCATAATTAAATTTGCCACATTTCTGAAGGATTTTCAAAGCGGGTTTTGTATAATATTAGCCTTTAAAATATGAATTGTTAAAAATATTTCGGCCCCTCAAGAGCTGAGCTGAACAGATACATTTTTTTTTCAGGTCAGTGTTTCGCAGGATCAGGTTGACCCCCTCTTTTTTGTGGCAGCCCCTTAGATATTGGAATACTGCTATCATGTTATCCCTAGTCCTTCTTTTCATTAAGCTAGACATACCCATTTCCTGCAACCAGAAATCATATGTTTTAACTTCCAGCCCTCTAATAATAATTGTTGATCTTTACTGCACTCTTTCTAAAGTCTCAACATCCTTTTTTATATAATGACACACTAAAACTGAATGCAACAGTCCAAGCACTGTCTTATCAAGACATTATAAAGTTGTACTAACATTTTGCATGATCTTGATTCCATATCTCTGTTAATGCAGCCTAGAACTATATTGGGGGTCCCCCTCCTAGATCTCATGGTAACTCGAACTCTGACAGAATCCATACAATAATTTGTCCAGTCCAGTTTAATTGTAATATAAGATTGATCTATTCCTGAAGTATTTCCCCAGTTTTATACTATCAAATGATAAATTGCTATTTCATATTATAATGTTGACTATTATTTCCCACATTAGCATGATTAACAAAATAGAATGTACAATAAAGGCATAGTATTCACAAATTCCAGTTTTACCTATTTCTGTACATTAATGCTCTAAAAGTAGAGGAGAATATGGGTTCTATTCATTTATTTTATTGGACTGCAATTCTGAAAAGCAGAATGCTACAGAAGGCATAAGATAAGATTTTGGAACATGTCAATAGAATAAAAAGCAATGGCTTGTTATTATAATATAATTATGATAAGATCTTTTTCTGTTGAGCTTACACTCTGAAATACAGCTATAACTTACAGGACTTGGAATATCTCTTTATTTGATAATAAAAGCAGCTGTCAAATTTACAAAGATGTCAGCCCAGATAGTCCAGAAGCCATCCCATTTGTCAAAGTGATCTTTCACACCAAGGGTATTGCCATTTTTATCAGCATAGATAGAGTTTTTAAGTTATATCCATTTGATTTCAAAGGAAAGAAAAAAATCTTCTATTTTTCCAGAGCTCTTTATCACAAGAAAAGTATTCTCTGTGGAAAAAAAAATGTTTTCTAATTTCTCTCACTGTTTTTCTGTTTTCATCTTAGTGTTTTGGAACATGGCACATTACATTAAAACCAAATGATAATATTCACAACAGCTGTAAGATAAACCATAAATAAGATTCTGGGTCCTGTCAGAAACCATCCATTTCTGTTGTTAGCTTTCATCCAATAGACAATTAACAGTATTATGCAACTGTGGCTGCAGAAACACAGATCTGTTTCCAAGTGCTTTCTGTAATTTGTAGGTTTTATTTTAATTCTGTTCTTTCAATCTACTCCCATTCCAATATTCATTCTGACACCTCCATTACACAGACTGAACTACACCAGCAAGTAAAACAGATAATCATTTTCAGAAATACCTTGATAATAAAAACAAATAAAATGTATAAAACTACCTTTTCTGCATAAAAGGGTTAATTTGTGTCCAACAAGCATAATATTCATCCTATCACCAGACTAATGTAAATGAAAGAGTAATATCAGGACAGGCCTTACTATCTACTCCAGAGGTTCCCAAACCTGGCAGCTTTAAGAGTTATGGACTTCAACTCCCAGAATTCTGGGAGTTGAAGTCCACAAGTCTTAAAGCTGCCAAGTTTGAGAACCTATGATATACTACTGGAAGGCCATGTTTTTCCTTTAGCTAAAAAGGAAAAAAAAAAGAATATTCAACTTGAATACAAGTTGGGAGACCTGAACATCTAGTCTTGGAAATTATTTAGGATTAAAACAAATGGATATTCTCCCTTTTGTTGTTATTATACTCCAGATCAGTATTTCTTAAATTGTTCAAAACTGTGAAATATAATATATATAAAAATATAAAAGAACAGTGTGCACATATACACATGCAAATATATATATATATATATATGTGTGTGTGTGTAAATAACATAGAAACATTTGCCAGTATCTTATTTACCTTGTATTTAGTATAGATCAGGGGTGACAAACTCATGTTGTCATAGTGGTGTCACATGACTTTTTTGGATTTTTTCGCCCTTTGCTAACCCGCGCATGGGAATGGCTAGTGTGTAACACATCCAGCTCCCAGGCCATGAGTTTTGACAGCCATAGATACTAAAATAATGGCACACATGTGCTTCTGTATGACAATCTATTTCATCAGTGTTTGGATTTAGATTTTTAACTGGCCAGTCAGTTGGCTAACTGGCTAGAATTACTTGGGTGTTATATAAATACAAATCACTCAATCAGTAATATTTATGGTTATGCTGATATTTATTGAATAAAAGCTGAAAGCAAGCATATAGATTTGCTTGTCAGTTAAATGTCTACATAATGAACAAATTATTCCTATAATGTTTGTGTATCTTTGTATGGATATATTTACATAATACCTATACACACACAGAGGAAATACAAACAAAAAATATGAGAAAAAGGGCCATATTTTGTGGACTATCAGTGAAAATGTAAAGCATCATGAATATAGATTAACATGATTAAAATTATTGAACTGTTTCCTCTTTTTGTGTATAAATTGGAAAATTTTCACCTTTTTGTGTTACATGCATCATATGTGCCATCAGAATTACACAGAATAGAAGAGAGATCACCTTATGTCCTATTTTTCACTTCCATTTTGCTGTTGGGTACATAAATTTGGAGCACATTCTTTGAGACTGTCCATGTTAATTGCCCACAATGTATGCATGTATGCAAGTATGTACATATGAATGTGTAGACACATATTTGTTCATGTTTGTCTTTCTCTTCTTGCCTTTGCCAATATTTGCTAACTCTGCTTTCATAAAAAAATATAAACTACTTTTGCTAGCTGAAATGATTAATGTGCATCCTTGTTTTGATTTGGATATCAAAAATAATAAAATACAGGATTCACAAAGATTGCTGGGTGCAAACTAAACTGAAAATCAGCAACAAGAATTTCCCAACAAATTATACAACCCATTAAAAATATAAGTAATATTTTGACAACATTTATTCTTCTGTATCTGGTTTATCAAAGGTAATAAAATGTGGTCTGTTTAATTTTATATTTTTAATGTTCCCTCAATTTCTATTTTCAGAAAGAAAAGTGATAGCATGTGGAGATTGAATTGTTCTTCAACCTTTCTGTGAGCTATTTCAATGAAGTTTACTATGAATCCTTGCAAACATAATAGTATTCTTCAAAAAAATTACCACATATTACCTTGGGCATCTTCTTAAGAATTTTGTGCAGAAGGTTAATGATATTTAAAGTAATCTTAATTCTAATTATTTTTAATTTTAATATTCATAATTTTTAACTGTCTTGAATTTTTTAGTAATTTTAGTTTTATTTTTTATTGGCTAAGTGATTGTTGGGTTTCTATTGTTGTACACCGCCCCGAGTCCCAGCTGTTGGGAGAGGGGCGGTATAGAAATTAATTAATTAATTAATTAAATAAATAATTAAATAAATAAATCTTTAAACAAGATACGCAGGTTAAAAAGCACCTTGGTGGCTTCCATAAATCCAGCTCTTTTCCTTGACTGGAAAGTTTTAAGACCACAAAGGCGTCCTAACATTATACGTATCCATCCCGAAACATGGCCTCCAATTTACCCTTGAAAAACTCTAACCCTGGAAAAAATGATACGTGATAATATAGCATACAGTTTTGTTTTTTAAAAGTCATCCTCGCTGAGGAAATTAGAGTCCCATCCCTCAAATATTTACAGCACGGTTTTCTTCGACACGATCGTTCCGAAAACGGCGGGATCATAAAATTAAAAAAAAAGAACAGTGATATCATATTAAGAAAATCACCTTACAGACACCCTTCCCTTCCTAAAAATTAAGAGTCATCATCCTTCTGGTATGAGTTTCCCCGATGCCTTGCCTGGCAAACGGAGTCATCTTTTACAGACCAATCTGCATTTCAGTAAAGATGACACAGAAGCCAGACCGGGGAAAACTCTTTGAAACTTTCAAAGAGAATCAGCAGATCTTAGGATAAGAAATGCCCAGACTATGAGTATTAAATGAGTAGCCGAGTACTATTCATCTCTGTAAGGGCTTTTGAAATTGCTATTGAAATTTAACTGCAGAATAAAGTCCAACCAACCTTCAAACAAGGGTAAGGCTTGTTTCTTATGCATCAACCATTCACTTTTTTAATTATTATTTATTTTCTCTTTTATAACTCTCTTTCCGATAATCGAACGTGCCATAAAATAATCTTCTTTCAAATCAGCCAACCGGTACAGGGTTTTAATAAGTTATGCCCTGGACCTTATGTTGCATCTTATGTAGAAATGCTTGCGGATGCTTATGCGTTTATACAAACCTGTAAGTACTGAAAAGGCTTGCTATTTTTAACCTCCAGAAGGGAAAAATAAAAACAGCTTTAAATAATGTTAAAAGAGTTGTAGTTTCCTCTTCTCTTCTCAATTGGGTGGTTTTTCATCTCCGGCCTCTTGGCTCCAATTGTGGATTATTCATTAAGGGGAAAAGCTTTAGATAACCGCTTTTCATGCATGGAATGATGTTTCAGAACATGCAAACAGGTAAGACAGATAAATGTGTTTCTCTTACGTAGTGAAAGGTAAATTAAAAAAACACACATTTCTGATCTTGGAAAGTTTTATAAAGGCAGAAAATGAAAACATTACAACTTCTTAATGGAGGGTTCCCTTTGAAAGGACGGCTACCGAGGGAGGGGGAAATATATTTAAAAAGGACTGCGTATTAATTTAATTTATCTAGTGCTGTAGCTGGGCAAGACTTTTCTTTTTTTTGTAGATCAAAAGAGATTGTCTAAAAGTAGCAGTCCTTCAGCCCACAATTCTCC
>JANHFP010008418.1:10601-24866 GCA_032468135.1 Calamaria suluensis | reverse complement strand
CAAAGTTCAAAGGCCTCAATTCTTTGGTGCTCAGTCTTTCTTATTGTCCAACTTTCACAGCCATACATTGCAACTGGAAAAATCATAGCCTTGACTATACACACTTTTGTTGGCAGTGTGATGTCTCTCCTTTTTAGAATGCTGTCTAGTTTTGCCATAGCTTTCCTCCCCAGGAGCAAGCGTCTTTTAATTTCTTGGCTGCAATCCCCTTCTGGAGTGATCTTGGAGCCCAGGAAAATAAAATCTGTCACTACCTCCATTTCTTCTCTGTCTATCTGCCAGGAATACACTTAAATACAATTATATAAACATGTTAACATGTCTTATCAAGCCAAACTCCTATAGGATTAAAAATTTCCTCTTAGATGGATTGCTTATCCCTACACAGATGAAGAAGCCTTATTTCTCTTTATGGAGTCCAGGATGCTTCTACTTCTTCACTAAACTTGCCAGTCGATGCACTGCAGCAATGGCCACAAGTCTGAACAAATGACATGAAAAAAAAAGAGAATGGCATGAATTCAGAAAAGACATGGGGAATCACTGTATTTTCCCAGATTTTTTTTAAAGACAAATTTATCTGGGTGCACATCAGTCCCTCCATCCTTTCTAAGAAAAACATATGTTTATCAAACAGAATTCAGCCACAGTGAGTTAGTATAGCTGTTATTATTCTAAGAGATAAGAAATATAACAGAGATGCAGTATCACTGTTAATTTTAGACCATTAATTTATTCACCTTCAGCAGTAAAATGTATATTACACATTTAGCAACCATGCTTAAGGATTGGATTATTCAAGAGAAAATTTTGGAGAGCAATAGGCTAGATTTAAATTGGATGGAACTATCATAACTTATTGTTTGGTCCTGCAGCATCTTTCAGAAAAACGTTTTAGACTTTCCCAGATTACTTTATGATTGACTAGTCCCAAGCATTCTATCAAAACAGAAGTGTTATATAGGGCATATCCATAATGTTTCTCTTGGCTGAATTGGCACATTTGTTTGTTATAATCTCTTTTATTCCTCCCCTAAACTTTTGTTATATTCAAATTTGTTGCTGGTTTTAACTGTATTTTTCTTTTTAATTTCATTATAGTAAACTGCCATGAGTTGCACAATTTGCCAATGCTAAAAAAAGTTTTGAATCTTAGCATTATCAATATTTGATAGACATAAATTAAAACTAGGATGAATTGTGAGTTTTACTGAAATCAATAACATTACCTTGTTCAAACAATGCTTTTTGTGTACATCTTAAATGCTAAACTGAAATACTAAATTCAGAGTCTTTGTAACTGAAAGAAATACATTAAACAACTATGAACAGGAATTAATATTTTCTTTTACTTCATCTCATTTCTGTTTCAATATAGTGTTTGATGAGTTATTTATGTTTTTTTAAGCACCCTTTGGTTGGAAAATGTGGACACAATAAAAAAGCATCTTGAGTTCAAAGTATTCTTGTTTTCATATAAATCCTTCCTATCACCTGCTGTTTGTTGCTCTTTGGTTATGTCATGAATCCCACTGGATTATTTAAAAAAACCCTAACTAGTCCTCTGTAAACTGATGGTGCCTATTCATTTTCCATGTATGGTTTTGTCCCCACAGTTTCTGATGTGAAACAGATTTTAAGTTTCTGGAGAGTAGAGGTCAACATGAAAGCTGCTTTAAAAAATGTTCTGACATTCAGCTTTCTGATTTGTTAAGTTCTGGTTTCTATTATGCTTTAGAACTACATCACAAATGTAAAATGAAATTATGCATTAAGTTCTACATTACATTTTGGTGAGAATGTTTCAGTTCCACCATTCCATTTGGGTGGTAAGGTTACATTGACCTCTCACGAGATTTGCAGAAACTGTAATCTTTTATGTTCATAGCACTTCATAAAGTCTCAGTGGAAATGCAACCTTTTTGAAGGTTTTGCATTTATGTTCCACATCCCATACATGGAAACAGATTAACTGACTGCTTCTCTTTCATGGTTAAAGTATCTGCAAATCTATTTTGTGTATCATCTAGGGACAGCTGAATCAAATGATTTTATATTATGTCAGTTGCACTGTTTCCTTTGTTTGATTTATATTCTACTTTTTTTCCATAGGCCCAAAGCAACCTATATGGGAATCTTCTCCTGCTTTTACCCCTATATATTTGTGAGACAGGTTGGTCTGAGGGCATCAGTTATTGACTGAATTCAGGTTGGCTTTAAACCTGTATCTCCCAGGTTTAATTCAATACTACACTGATGCTATTTGCCTGTTATAAAGTTGTTCCAAACTACTTCCATATCAACATGCATATTTCAGAAACATTTTCTCATATATGTTCTATGTATATGGTTTGTATATATGTTCTATGTATATGATTTGTATATATGTTCTATGTATATGGTTTAAATTTTATATAATATAATATACCATGTTATACTACTATATGATACAATATAATACTACTATGCTCTTCTACTCTACTCTACTCTACTAATAAATGTTCTTGTTATTATTATCCATCATTATCCACATTATCCATTATCTACATTATCCATTGTTTTCATTGAAGCACAATCTCACAAAATCCAATAAATGAAGAGCAAATTGACGCACACGTGTATAAAATACAAAACCACACCTAGTTTTCAATACTAAACCTAGTATTTACAACTCAGTAGCAAAATGTTCAGACATTTGCATCTGATATTCTTCACAGTAGTGTCTTGTTTTTATTTCAGTGTAAAAGAGAACAATAAAAGAATGTTAAACAATAACCTAAGGCTTACTTTTTACATTGTTCCATGGAGTTTAAATTTGTTAAGTTTTAACTTAAAGGAAAATTAAATGAAATCTTCCTCCACCTTTAAATGTGACTTTGACGGTCTCACTCTTTTGACTTAGACATATTAAGTCCTCTATTGATTTCTAGAATATAGAATTTCCAATTATTTTACACTGGGATAAAAACTACTGTGCAGAATATCAGACGTAAACATTTTGTCACTGAGATGTAGGGTATTTTTGCATGCATGTGTGTTTGTGTGTGTGTCAGTTTGCTCTTCATTTTATTGGAGTGCAAATTTGTGACAACCTTTTTCACAGGTAAAGGTTGGTACGATGTGAAAGGGCATTTTCTTTGTGTTTCATAGCAATGCAATGAGGAGTGCATTGAGAATTGAAGCATAGTTGCTGTGCTGCTTCACTTCATGCCAAATTGTGCTCATTAGAAACAGCGGAAGAGGCTTCTGTGCATATAAGACGCATGTGTCAAAGTCCCATTTGGCTACTGGATATGCCAAGAGAAGTTGTTGGAAGGCCACCAGCCAAAGCAATGAAGTCAATAATGTTGCATTCACACTTTGATGAGACAAAGTGTTGATGCATCACATAGGCCTAGTAAGTAGCTAATTACCTTAAGAAGTAATGATACTTTGTTAGGAATGCAAGAATGTAGGATGAAATACCTACTTCTATTCCGGCTATCAATGATAGTGGAGTGGGCGGGTAATTTAACAATTGGTTTTCACGAACCGGTATGAACCAGCTGAATCCCATCACTGCTATCCATGCTATTTTTTTAATATATATATATAAAGATAATATAGAGGGACGCGGTGGCTCAGCAGGTAAGACAGTTGAGCTTGTTGATCAGAAGGTCAGCAGTTCAGCGGTTTGAATCCATAGTGCCACATAATGGGGTGAGCTCCTGTTACTTGTTCCAGCTTCTGCCAACCTAGCAGTTTTGAAAGCACGTAAAAAATTCAAGTAGAAAAAATAGGGACCGCCTTTGGTGGGAAGGTAACAGCATTCGGTGTGCCTTTGCCATTTAGTCATGCTGGCCACATGAGAACAGAGACGTCTTTGGACAGTGCTGGCTCTTCAGCTTTGAAACGGAGATGAGCACTGCCCCCTAGAGTTGGAAACGACTAGCACATATGTGCGAGGGAAACTTTTACTTACGTAATACACCTTCTTCAAAGTCTTGCTAAATATTCAAATATTGCTGCCTGGTTTAACTTTATTGATTGCTGGTTGTTCTTGTTTACATTATCTGTGATTACTGCTACCCTTCAATCAACTGAACATTGATCTTATAGCTCCAAAATTTAAAGTTGAAGGCTTTATTATCTTAAATGCATTTTCTTAAATATTTCAGAAGGGAAATAGCCTTTGACAAATATTGAGAACTGTGGAACTTTTCCATACAAGATTTATCAAATATGGCTGGTTTTTATTAGAAGTCAAGACGTTTTGACTTTCAACTATTTGCATTAGGTATATATAGATTACAGTGGTTATGTTACTATAATTAACACATTATGAGGAAATTATTATCCACATTATTATGTCAATAATGTGAATAATATCCACATTATTATGGGGATATGAGAAAATATTGTCTCATTGGTAAAAACCAATCAATGATTCCATTGGTTAATTCTGCTATTATCTACCATTACTTCTTTTTTAAAAAAACACAAAAACAAAATCATTACTGCAATTTATTTGTTACCATGCTGGCAAGAAATGATCTATAGTCTGATAAATATCAGAATAATATTCAAGCAGGATAATATTCCTGCTCAAGCAGGAAACCTTATACCTGTGATGGTGAACCTATGGCATGGGTGCCACAGGTGGCATGCGGAGCCATATTGGTGGGCACCCGAGTGTTCCCCTAAGTTCAGCTTTGATGCACATGTGGCCACTGGCCAGCTGATATTGGACCTTCTTGTTCCACCAGAAGTCGGAAAAGAGGCTGATGTGGGGAAGGCCCCTTTTTCACTCTCCCCAGGCTCCCGAGCCTTTCTAGGGAAGGTGGGGCAAATTGAATTGTGGGTATGGGCACATGGACACACAAACCCCCACGGGCACCCCCTGCTTTTGACACGCGAAGGCAAAAAGGTTAGCCATCACTGCCTTATACCATTTCAAACAAATGGTCGTCTAATCTCTTCTTAAAACCTCAAGGGATGGAGCATCCCATAACTTCTGAAGACAAGCCATTCCACTGTTTAATCGTTCTAACTGTCAGAAAATCACTATCCTTTCTACATCTTGAAAAGGAATTAAGTTCTTCATCTGCAGCCAGGTTTTTTTTAGGGGGAGAGCATCCATTGATTTTATTATTTATTTGTTTGTTTGTTTGTTTGACAAGTACATATTAGATAATATATATAAGTATAAGCATGAATTGATACATAAAATAAATGCAAATAAAGGGAACATTAGGACAGGGACAGTAGGCATGCTGGTGCTCTTATGCATGCCTCTTACAGACATCTTAGGAATGGGGTGAGGTCAACAGTAGACAGTCTTAGGTTAAAGTTTTTGAGGTTTTGGGGATGAAACCACAGAGTCAGGTAGTGCATTCCAGGCATTGACCACTTTGTTGCTGAAGTTGTATTTTCTGCAATCAAGTTTGAACAAGAGCTGTTCACTTTGAGTTTGTATCTATTGTGTGCTCCTGTATTGTTGTGGTTGAAGTTGAAGTAGTCCTTGACAAGTAGGACATTGTAACAGATGATTTTATGAGCTACACTTATGTCATACCAAAGTCGGCATAGTTCTAAATTTTCTAAATGATTGAAATATCATGTCTGCTTTTCTCAAAACTGGGATTTCATTCAGTATGTAAATACAAATTAATAAACATTACCATGTTGAGTCTAAAAAGAAAAGGTTGGAGAATATATTTTCTCCCCCCTCCCATCCCACCTCTCTCCGTCCTTTTATATGCCCCACATATTCATTCCTAGCTGTACAAACTAAGTCTACATTCTTCATCCAAAAAAATTATATTATGATCATTTCATTCTTTTTAAATGAGACTTGGTACAGCTGCTGCTCTACTTAATTACTTGGTATTCTTTTAAAATACTGCCTATACGCAGAAGACTGAATCCACTAACAAGGACTCTTAGTGGAACTCTCCAATATAAATTAAAATAAATAATGAATGAACAAATGAACAAACAGCAGGAGTGCCGTTCCCTCATTTGGGGGAAGTGGGTCAATCCAAGGCAATGATAGCGGGGAGAGAGGAGGAATAAAATACCAGATAATCAGCAAATTCGGGTTGGGTTATCAGTGGCCAAAAAAACCCTTTGTAAATAACAGAATTTCTGAAAGTCACTAATGTACAAGAAAGGCTGGATTAATAAATATCTAGACTATGGAGAAACGTTTTGGAAATAAGCAGGATAAGGATATTGCGCTAAAGTTCTTTATCTGTGTTAGATCTGAGTCATTTAGTAGTCATGAGTATTAGCGTAATGTTTGCTTCCGTCCATGAGTTTGGTGTTTTGGCTTCTAGTAATACTTCATTACAAACTTCCGCCAGCATAGGGCTTAATACCCCTTGTAGTTATTTGTAGAATTCTGCTGGTAGCCCATTGGGCCCTAGTATTTTATTATTTTTTTAGTCTCTTAATCACTTCCGTCACTTCCATTATGGTTATCTGCTCATTCAACATATCCTTAACTATATCCGGTACCTTGAGAAGTTCAGATTAATAAATATCTAGACTATGGAGAAATGTTTTTGGAAGTAAGCAGCTTTAATGTTTACATATTGGGTTGACTCAACCCAATGTCCTTCTGGCACAAGATTGGGCAGGAATTATTTTATACCAATAGAAGAAAATATCTGTAGTGTAGAATTGGACTGTGGAATCCTTGGTGCTCTCTGAGCTTGGCTGTTTATTTGCAGACATTTCATTAGCCTACTAGGTAACATCATCAGTGCTAATTGAGTGCAGGGTATCTTCCTGTTTATATACAGTAGCTTTTTTTTTTTTAACAAATTTTGTACATTTATTTCTTTTTTTCATGTTTTATTTGTTTTGTTTATATAAAATTCAATTTCCATCAAACAGTGTGTGATCTGGGTAGTTATTTTTAAGCAATTATAATCCATATATTTGTTGTAGTATTCATCACTGTAAAATTCATAATATGATAATATAATAATATAATAACGATTATACTTAACATCATCTTTTTAATCTCTCCACATTAACATTTCCTCCTTTTATATCTCCTCCTTTCTAACTTCTGTTTCTATTGTCTAGCCATTCATAAAATACATCCCATATCAAAAAATATTCAGTTTCTCCTTTATCCTTAAGAGTAAGCATTAATCTATCCATTTCTGCACAATCTATTATTTTCTTGATTACATTCCCCTCAGAAGAAATCTTGGCATTTTCCCATTATTGTGCAAATACAATTATAGTTAATTATGCAAGACCAGATATGTAGTCTTTTTATCATATTTTTCTGGTAGAATGCCCAACAAAAATGTCTCTGGGTTTAAGTTTACAGTATATGTTGCTTTGTCATTTTTTCCAACCAAGTATGCTTTTTCGTCCAATATTTTTATCTCTTGGGCATATCCACCACATATGATAATATGAACCAGGCGATTGATTATACTTCCAGCATTTAGCAGATCTGTCTTTATACATTTCTGCCAATCTTGCTGGTGCAAAATGCCATCTATAAAACATCTCATACAGATTTTCCTTATATGCAGTTGACATAGTCCATTTAATATTTGTATCCCACAGTTTCTGCCATTTATCTAATTCTATTGCATATCCAGCATTTTTAGCCCAGGCAATCATTGTCTCCTTTCCAGTTTAATACTTATTAGGCAACAATAAAGTTTCTTTATCAGTTTGTCATCTGTTCCAGTTAATATCTGGTCAAATTCTGACAGCTCTTTATTAAAACCATACATTTTAGCATCTTTCTCATAATGGGATTGTATCTGCATATTTATTTATTTTATTTGTCAACAAGTACAAGGGAACAAGTAACATTATAGACATAGACATTGGCACAATTATGGCTATAAATAGGCAAAACATAGCCATAAACGCACGGAATGATTACAAATAGATGGAGACAGTAGGACAGGGATGGTAGGCATGCCCGCCCCCTTAAGGACCTCTTAAAAACATGAAAGGTCCATGGTAGACAATTTAAGGTAAAAGATATGGGGATTAGTGAGACTAACAACAGGATCAGCTAGACGTTTTGGTAAATAATCTTATGAACTAAGCATAGATCAGAATATAGACTGCAAGATCAGAAGCCACCATCCAATGTCTATCCCTTGGCTACTAACTCCTTGTGTAGTGGAAGAGAATGGCAGATACGACTGCAATATCTGCAGAGAGTGAGGGCTGACTGTTGACCACACACTTCTGTATAGCCACAGTCTACCTCTGCTCCCATGATGTCAATGAAAGCATTCATTTGTTCTTCAAAGTCAAGAAGACAAAAATCCCCTAACTGATAGTTTGATTTGAGAATTTCAAAGGAGGCTCGTTAGCTTCAGAGTTTATAATAAACCCCCAAAAGAAGAAATGGCGCAATGCTTGGATGGACCTATTGAAATAATTCAGGAATAATAATAATAATCATTGTGCCTTCAGTACGACCTAAGCAAACTTAAAGTGAGCTGATCCAAATTCAATTGTAGAAAATATGACTTCAGCAACAGAGTGGTCGACGCCTGGACTGCACTACCTGAATCTGTGGACTCATCCCAAAAACCCCAAACTTTAACCTAATCCTGTCTACGGTTGACCTCACCCCGTTCCTAAAAGATCTGTAAGGGGTGTTCATAAGAGCACCAGCGTGCCTACCGTCCCTGTCCTAAGATTCCCTTTAATTGTATACTTTTTATGTAATCAATTCATGCTTATATATATATATTATCAAATATGTTATCGATAAAATGAAAAAATGAAATAAATAAATATAAATAAATAAAATTTCTCTAATGAAGTGCAGGATAGTGGTGGGCTTACCCTAATAACTGAGTTGAAGGATATTTTTCAAAGCTTAGTATTCGGAAAAAAGCCTTAGTTGAACAAATGATTCCACTGATGGAAAGGTCTCCTGGCTTGTAATGATTCTTTGGGGCCACCTCATCCACCTGAAGAGTCAGGGGGCATTTGGCTCTGAGCAACCCTCCGACTCCCTGGACCCATAAAAGAAGTAGCAGAAACAGGATCAACATGATGTATTACTGATAGAACCTCCAACCTTGAGTGTGAATTGAACAAAGTATGAGAAGAAGAGCTGGAATTAAGCTTTTTTATTTCACACACAAAACCACCTGAGTCTTCATTTCTGAACCAGATTGGAGGGAAAAAACACCTCCCTGCCTGTCCTAAAAAAATTCCCAAGTCCTATCTCTCCAGACCTAGTTATGCATCCATAGATCTCCAATGCCATGGCACCAGCCGACAAAGCATTTGTATAAAGTCAAGGTGATTGTTGATATGTTTGTGTTGAGTCCTCTGAAAGATTGCTGAAAGGTGTCTAGAGAAGTAGCACCAAGACAACAATGAAATCACTGTAATTTGGATAATGGGATTGAGGAGAGAAATCATGATGGGCTTTTTCTTCAAACTTTGGAGATGAGCTACTAAACAGTAGAATCCAAATTCTAAGAGAACAATGTGAAGGGAAGAGTATTAGGATAGGTCAATGGAGAGCAGAGGTGAAATGCTACCAGTTCGGACTGGTTTGGCTGATCTGTTAGCAATGACTTTGGGTGGTTTGGAGAACCGATAGCAAAAATCCCTGGCCCCGCCCCCTCTGTGTGATCATTGGAGGCTTTTACATTTTAAAGGATTTTTTTCCTACCTAAGTATTTGCTGGATTAGGTAGAAACCAATGCCTTTAAAATGAGGGCGGGAAGCCTCAAATAATTGTGCGGCTCTCCTGTGATCCTCAGAGGCACTCTTTGTCAGTTTTGAAAGTCAGCTTTCCTAACTGCCACAAATTCTTAGCCTCAGTTGGAGAGGTGCAAAGCTAGTCAAAACATCATTCCAGATTCAGAGAGTTTCCTGGTTTGTTTATGAATGCATAGAGATAACAAGACAGCTGCCTGTGAAGAGTTATATGAGCTCTCTGATGACTTCATGGGCATGGAGCATGACTGCGAGCTATGCTGAGAGGGAGAAAGCTGTTATGCTTTCAGTTTCGGAATTCTACAGTCATGCCAGCATGACATCTCTAATAAATTGGAACTTTGAGGAACTTCAGGGGGATATTTTCTGGAACCCTGACACTCTTTACATTTTAAAGGCATCGGTTTCTACCTAATCCAGCAAAAACATAGATAGGAAAAATGCTTTTAAAATGAAAAAATAAAAATTGGTCACCCCCACCCAGTCACATGACCTGCCCACAATTAAGCCACACCCACAGAACCAATAGCAACACATTTCACGTTTCACCCCTGAGGAAGAGTGTTAGGATGGGTCAATGGAGACTCTCAGTCATCCAGGTTATGGTTGTCCCAAAGGTGTGTGTGTGTGTGTTTTTCAAAAGGCAACTTTTCAGTCCTGAACTGAAGAAGCTTCTTGGATAAGAAGCAAAACATCTGCAAGGAAAAACAAAGTCCAGTTCACTGGTGAGATTCAGCCGGTTCTTTCTGGATCACACAAACTGGTAGTGGTGACTGCAGGAGGCTCCACCCACCCCAAGGGTGGGTTCCACTGACCTTTACTACCAGTTCACAACAGGAGCACGTGTGCTTTGGCACATGCACAGATCGTCCATCATGATGTCCAGGAGAGTGGGAGGAGACTCCCACAACTTTTACTACCAGTAAAAGTACCGAACCGGGAGCAACCCACCACTGGCCCACCCACCCAGATATAATACGGGACTAATGCGTAAAGTGCACACTCACTTTTGTGAACTGGTAGGGAAGGTAAGTGAATTCCACCTCTGGTCCAGTTGCCTTTTGAAAAAAGCACCTTTGGATCTTGAGCTTGGTTGGAGGTTCTAACAGGGGAGTGCAGGTATTGTACACCCTTGGCTGAAGATCGGTACACGCCTATCAGGGATGGTCATCCTCTTCCACTTAGTGTGCAGCTTTGGGAGGGATTCACATGGAACAGAGAGGAAGTGGACATCCACCTAGCCAGCCAGATCTGCTGAATCAACCCTGGTGTGATGACCCAGCATGAGGTAGAGGCAAGAATGTACTCAATTATCCACAAGCAGTCTTTTATTCCAACCCAATGCTCCCCCACATTTTTCCAACAAGACTGACTCCCTCCAAATGGAAATAGGAGAGACGCTGAGATTAAAACTAAACTGGCAGTAGTCCAGGTCCCTTACAGTTCTTGGGAGATAACACATTCCTCAGCTGCTAAAGTATTCTCAGCTTGGTCAAGAATATTAGAGGCATGGATTCATGGATAAGCTACAAAGAAATCAGCTTTTGACTCCAGCAGTTAACATTTTTCAAACACCTGTGTTTAAAGTCATCTGCACAGCTGAGTCCTATTACTCACTTTCTCCTGAGTAATCCCTTTTGCAAGGCACTTTTTCCTCTTCTTCATTGCCTCGGATGAGGAGGCAGTTATCCTAGTTCCTCCTCCAAACTCCTCCTCTATAGGTCTGCCTCTACCCCACTTGGTCCAGCCTGGCCTTGCTCTTCCCCATCTTCGGCCGCAGCTCCTGCCTCCACAACACTGCTCTCTGTCAGCTGTTCCTTTTGTCTTCCAAGTATGACACTGACAGAGGCATGACACCTGGCAATCAATGGGTTGACAGATGTAGCAGCCAGATCGTCCTCATATGTTTAAAAATATGTCTAGCAAATGTTCAAAATGTAATCAAAAGATGGAGGGAAACAGGGTCATAATTGGAACATAAATTACTTGGGCTCAGAGTTGGCTTCGCTTGGAATGTGCCAGCATGGAGCTCCTAATAAATGCTCAAGGCTCATGGCTTGAAGCTTATGATTTAATTAGGGTATCTGTCAGAACCCTGGTACAGATATTATCCAAGGGAAACAGTACACTGGATCTCACCTGCTAGGCACATCTATAAGGAGGTTGCTATTGTGCTGTATACTAAATTGATAAAGTTCTAGAAGATGGTGGAATGTGGCTCTAAACTCTTCAATGAAAGCAAGTAATTGCCTATGGGAGCATTTGGTGACAGAGAAAAAAGCAGTTGCCAAGAGATTCAAGATGAGTATGCGGATTCAACAATTGTATTTAAAGGAAGAACTAAAAACAGTGAAAAGACTCTTAACACAGTTTCTACATACTTAAACAAGAATAAAATGCAGTAATTTATTTATATTGTCTATTCAAAGTGAAAAGTGAAACAAAACAAAATGTGTTTGATTTTTTTAGAACACAGAGGTAGCAAACAATATTTTTGAAATTATTAAGTCACATTTGGGGAAAGATATGCCAAAGTTTAGTTTCTATTTTATTTTGACAACAGATGTTCTTTTGTATTCAGATGTGGTCTTAGGAAAATAATGTAGCACTTGGGGATGAAGATGCAGCCCAGAAGTCCAGCACTGGAGGCCAAGATGGAGAAGACCTGCACAGCCACCATGTACTTCCCTTTGGTGCTGAGGTAGGTAGGCATGAAGGACACCCAGACACTGCAAAAGACCAGCATGCTGAAGGTGATCAACTTGGCTTCATTGAAGGCCCCAGGCAGATTCCTGGCCATAAAAGCCACCGTGAAGCAGACGGCAGCCAGGAAGCCCATGTAGCCAAGGGCAACATAGAACATGACAACAGAACCTTCATTGCACTGTAGAATGATTCCTGCAGATTGTGAATGTGTGTCAGACTCAGGGAAAGGGGGGAAAGCAGCCAGCCAGATGCTGCAGAGAACAACTTGGAGACCAGAGCAACAAAGGATGATGGAGTTGGCCAAACTCTTTCCAAGCCATCTCTGAACATTATTTCCTGGTTTTGTGGCCCAGAAGGCCAGTATCACTGTGATAGTTTTGGCCAAAACAGCAGAAATGGCAGCAGAGAAGATGATGCTGAAGGCTGTTTGTCGTAGAAGGCAAGTGACTCTCCTTGGCTGGCCAATGAACAAGAAGCAGGTGAAGAAGGAAAGCAGGAGACATACCAGAAGAATATAAGAGAGATCCCGATTGTTGGCTTTGACTATGGGAGTTTCCTGGAATTTAATGAAAGTTCCCAAGACAAAACCTGTGATTAAAGAGAGAAATAATGCAATGGAAGTCAAGGCAACCCCCAATTTTTCATGATAAGAAAGGAAAGTCTGAATCTTGGGGATACAGCAATCTCTGTTGTTGTTTGGATGTTGGTCTTCTGGACATTTGTTGCATTTTTCTGTGTCTGCAAAAGAGCAAGAATAATATTTATCTTAAAGCTTATTCTTTTGTAAATGCTAAAATCCTCTGTTCAAGTGTTGTCTAAGCTGGCAGTTGTTGAGGAAGTTTAATTAGACTTCTTGGAGTGAACAAAGCAATGGCCTCATAGTCCCAATGATCCAGTTGTGGGATTCAGCCAGTTCAATCTGGTTTGGGCAAACGGGTAGCTAAATCGATGGCTGGCCTTGCCCCACTTTTTCAAAGAGTCCCCATGTGCCTTATTTTGGCTCCCATGTAAGTGAAAGGATGCCTCCTAGGCCCAAAAAGTGGTGTGGGGGCGGCAAATCCCCCCCCCGGCTCATTTATGTGCCCAGGATGCTTCAAGGAGGCCTACTAGACCCAAAATGGGTATGATGTAGCACAGCCCCCCCTGCCTGTTTTTGCTCCCAGGAAGCTTTATGGAGGCCTCCTAGACCCAAAACAGGGCACAGGGGTTGCAGCACATCCCCTTATCACTCGTTTTTTTCTCCCAGGGAGTGCAGGAGGCTGAGTGCTGCCTGTCACACCTCCTGGCCATGCCAACTATGGCCACGCCCACCCACCCAGTCATTAGGGCAAATAACTGGTTGTTAAATTATCTGAATCCAATCTGGGTGAAGGTTACTGCAAAATCCCCATTTCTTCCTGATCACCTGGAACTCAGGAGGCAGAGAATAGATGGGGGCATGGCCAATCAGAGGTGGTATTTACCAGTTCTCAAAATTTCTGCTTCCAGTTCCACAGAACCTGCTGAAAACCACCTCTGATTTGCACATGGTTTTATTGCTCTGATATCTTTTAACATTCTGCCCTTACTAAGGTGATTCCTCCAAGGTGATTCTACTCAGTAGAGAAAAATATACTTATTAGAAAGATATGCCACAAAGCCTATCAAAATACGGTCATGACAAATATTGGGATATGCAATCTTTCTAGAAATGAAAGATTGTCCCTTTCCTCTGGTGCCACCCACCTTCCATGGTGGAGATAGTTCCTTCTGCACATGGAAGACAATCATAGCAGCAGATGAGCTTCCCTTCCTGTTCCACCTTCATGAATCCAGGACGGCACCTTTCCACACACCTGGAAGGAG
>JANHFP010008417.1:7047-17568 GCA_032468135.1 Calamaria suluensis | reverse complement strand
GTTGAGCTTCAGCCTGTTCACACCCATCCAGACCCGCACCGCCTCCAGACACCGCTCCATCACTTCCACAGCATCGTATCTTATTTAGTATTTAGTATTTAGTATCACATTCATTACTATATCATATTATTTACACCCTGATATTAGTCTGTTTGCTCAAGTGTGAAATTGTATGTGGGATCAACCCCACTATTGTATTGACCCCTGTCCTTACCTTATCCCTACCCTAGCACCCTTTCCCTCTCCCTTCATCATATCCTCATCTCTTAATCCTACCTGTCTCTCACCCACTTAAAAGTTAATAAAATTTATTACGAAAAAAAATGTGAGCTTTGCTAGTAAGATTTATTGATACCAAAGTAGTGATATCTGTGTATATTTGTGTCAAGATTGCTCTAAGTGCATCCATTTTTAGTATTGTGACTGTGGAGACCTTTGAAGTGCTGCTTTATTTTGAAGTCATTTCTCCTTGAAGGGCAGAATTAGAGTGGCTTAACCTCATGGATCTGACTGCTAATCAGACTTCTGTACAGCACCTATTTTCACCAGACTAAATCAACCCTTCACATCTCACCTGCCTCACAGACGAAAAGTTTAGAGCTATTCTGGTGATAGTGGTTAGTTTGTTTTCTGGCCGTGCAAATTAGATTTATCTCAGGATATGCACATTAATCTCTTTATTTGTTTCTTGTCAAATAGATATTACAGGTCATCCTCGACTTACAACGGTCTGCTTAGTGACTTTTTGAAGTAACAACAACACTGAAAAAAGTGTTATGATAATTTTTCAAGTGGCTTATGACTGTTACAGTAACCCCATGGACACAGGATTTACATTCAGATGCTTGATAATTGGTTCATATTTATGATGGATGCAGTGATCCCCTTTTGTGAGCCTTTGACAAGCAAATTCAATGGGGAAGCAAGATTCACTTAACAACCATGTTACTAATTTAACAATTGTGGTGATTCACTTAACAACTGTGGCAAGAAAACTCATACAATGAGGCAAACCTTACTTAACGAATTTCTCACATCTCATTTCTCACAAATTTTGCAACCTAAATTTTGGGCTCCATTGTGGTCATAGGTTGAGGACCACCTGTATTTGTACTCTGTTATTTAAATCTATTTCTGTTTCAGTGTATTTTAAGTTGTTTTTCCTATTGTCAGTTTTACTCAACTTTTGAATGTGTCTCATGTTTTTCAGGGAGGAAAGTCCTATAATGGACCATGTGCAGGGAGAGACTGCAGTGGGGGCTGTGAATGTTTTTCAGAAAAAGGAGCTCGTGTGAGTACCAGCGTCTTGTTGAATTAAAATTCCTATTATTTTAATGAATTCAGATTTTTAAATCACTGATATAGAAAAATTAGGTATAGGAGTCTAGAATTAAATATTAATGGGTAGGATTAAAATATAGATGAACCAATCCCAGACATGCAGATTAACAACTTCTTGGGAGAAAACAAAATAATCTGGAGCTGGACTTTTACACCTCTGTAAATACTTATTTATCAGAAAACAACAGGTAAGTTTGTCTCTTGCATTTTGAAGGATCACTACTGCCTTTTCTTTTTTAAAAATCCTGAGAGGATAAATTCGTTTTTAAATAAAGACTGGTCCAACTCATCAGAGGGGCTTTAAACTACAATTGAGGGAGGAGGGTGACCAGTCTTTAGAACACAAAACCAATCATAAAACCCAAGAAAACAAAAGAATGAGGCAGGGAGTGATGAGAAAAAAGAAAAACCCAAACAACAATTAGGAGAGGCAGGAAACATTCTCATAGACAGGCATAAAAGTCTTAAATGCTTATATGCAAATGCTCAAAGTTTGGGGAACAAACAGAGTGAACTAGAAGCAACAGTACAGAAGGGTAGGTACAGCATAGTTGCCATCACAGAAACTTGGGGGGACAAAATTCCTGTCCCACAACAGGAATTTACTGATGGATTGATACAAATTGTTCAAAAGAAACAGATCAACAAAAAGAGGAGGTGGAATTGCATTATATGTGAGAGGTCACTGCATACTTACAGAAATGCACATGATCAAAGATAAAGCCCCTCCAGGGCTTCCGTTTCTGGTTGTGATCGAGGTCGGACAAAGGGTGCGAACGTTGACACCTGGGCTGTATAAACAGAGGCATAGACTCAAGATCATGTGAAGTATTAGTGCCAATTTACAAAACCCTAGTAAGACTACACCTCAAATACTGCAACCAATTTTAGTCACCATACTACGAAAAAGATTTTGAGACTTTGGAAAAAGTTCAGAGAAGATGAACTAAGATAATTAAAGGGCTGGAGACTAAACAATATGAAGAACACAGTTTTGGTTCTGGCTAGTATAAAGAAAAGAAGAATTAGGGATGGCATGATAGCAGTATTCCAATATTTGAGAGGCTGCCACAAAGAAAAGCTGGTCAATTAGTTGGAAACTAATCAAAGTGAGAAACAACCTGGAGTTAAGGAGAAACTTCCTAACAGTGCCTCCAGAAATTGTGGGTGCTCCATCACTGGAGTTTTTAATGAAGAGATTGAATAGTCATTTGTCTGAGATAATATAGGTTCTCCTGCTTGAGCAGGGGGTTGGACTAGAAGACCTCCAAAGTCCTATTATGTTCTATTCTATTCTAGTTAGTCTAGTCTAGTCTAGTCTACTCAATGGAGAATATTATTTTTCATTCTTGAAAATAAAGATATGGTACTCTGTTTTGAAAGTGCCAATTTCCCAGTTATATTTTAACTGCAAGAATCTTAAAAGGCAAGAATCTTGATGGGAACCAAAGTGTAATCTGTGAGCCCATTGGAATCCATGGACCTTATGCTGCCACCATCTACATTAATGACCTTGTCTGGCAGGAGTGCCCACACAGGGAGCTTCCTGCTTGTCAGAATGATGATGGAAGCAATATCTCATTTTTACTATATGCTTGCAATCCCACAATATATACATATTGAAGAGGAAGGTCTCCCAATGACACTTCTGTTTTTCTGACACCCCTAGGCTTCTTGCTCCAGACACTGTCAGTTTTGGGCAGCTACCAGTCTATGTAGGGAACAGTGATTCTCACAATATTAGAATGTGTCAACTGAACTGGCTCATGCCAATTATGAGTTCTTGCTTTGCTTTTTTAAAATAAATATTAGTTTTCATTATATAGTGACACATACTCATATATACAATGGAGATAGATTTTTTTCCATTAATTTAATAATATTTATATGTCCTTATTGTCAAATAAAAATCTGAATAGTTGTTGAAGAAATCATGTGACCATATTATCAAATACAGTTATTTATTACAGTGTGATGTACAGTGTACAGTTGTTCACTTTTAATAAAATAAATAAATATAACAAGTATGCAGGATGATGATGAAGTTGATGATGATATCCATTCAATTGTGTCTGACTCTTAGCAATTCTGTGAGCCAGGTCTTCCCGTCTTGCATTACTACTTTGAGTTTTTCTATGCTCAGGCTGGTGTCAGTTTTAATGACACCACTATGACAGACATTATGTTCTTTGATGGCCATGAAATGAAAGAAAATAAATACAGTTCTAAGAGAATTAGTTTTTATTATCAGAAGGTCCATTGTTATTTTTAGAAATAACTCAGCTCATGTTGGGGAGTGGAAAAGGAAGCCCTTCCTGATAGCATTTGGCAAGAAAGGAAATACAAGAGCAGATATGTTTTGTTTTGTTTGTGGGTGGGGTACAATTCATTTCTTTAGTGTTCCAACTCATTCAATATCACTGGCTTCCTTCTCTCTGAAATTTGTCCCCTGAAAACTCCAGTAGTGGGATTTGCTTATCAAATCATTTCAGGTCCAGGTCACAATCTACATAACTATGGAGCCATGCCAATTCAGATGATACCAACATGCTGACATAATAACATATATAATTGTCTCAAAGGACACTCTGCATAGGATTGCAGGAATAGATTGATTTATCAATATGTGTTGCTTCTTAAATTGTATCTATTGTGATTAATTTGTTCACAAAAACTCTCTTTTGAGTGTTTAGGGGGATTGGTAGGCAGAAGCAAAATAAATATCTGTCAGGGGAGACAGTTATATGATTTTGGGAGTTGTACAAAACAGTAGTGGGTGGGTGTCTATCTTTTTGTGCATGGGCATTGAGACTCTTGAGGTTCAGACAAACTGAATAAGGATATGTAAACATTTGAATGGTTTCTTCACAACTGTTTATTTGAGGACAATCTAAGAGGAAACACAACCTCTGGTGCAATGGACTGCCATCCCATTTCTGTTTGCGTTTACAGTACATAACCCTTGCAGAGTTATAAGAGGGAGCTGTAAATGTGGATTGAGATACTAAAAGGGCTTCGACATTTAATAGGACTGGTGAAGGAGGCCAAAACCATTTTGCTCAGTATTTCTATTCTCCTTTCCAAACAATTTTAGTGAATGCTATGTGTGTTAATTAAACTTCTGTAGAATTTAATCCCATTGGAATAGGTGATCAGATAGGCAGTCTGGAACTCTGCAGCATCAGGGCTTCTTTATCTAGCTTTTAGACGAATGAGTAAATGGAGGACATTCATCAAATGCTTGAAGATACCATCTTGGTCACTGGGCAAACTAGTCTAATAAAATCTACTCAGCTTATTGTACCCTTTTAGGATCTGTAGGATTGTTTTGATTCTTTTCCATTCATTTGCCTAACAACTTTTTGAGGTTAATGTTGAAAATATCTTGGCAGTGAACTGATTTTTAGGACTTGTATTATTTGTGTTACTAATTGTTTCTCAAGACATCATGGCTGGCATCAAAGTCATGATGTCCAATCGATCGGCGTAATCAGTCAAGAATAAAGATTGAAGCCAGGTTGCAAAAGGAATTAACAGTTTCTTTATTCAATTGGAATCGCACCGTACCGACCGGAGCGTAACTAAGATAGTTTGTGTCGAAGCCAGCTCTACCGACTGGCTTCCTCTTCCACCTTTATGCTACGAAGACTTACACCCGTCAGCCCAATGGCCGAGCGGGGTCAGACCACACCTTCCCGTCGCGTAACTAACCCGCCCCCAGTGCTGCGCGACCGACTCCCTACACCACACCCGTGATCAATATTAACAATCATGGTTAAGTAATACACAGCCATCCCAGGATCGGCCAGGAACACCACCATCGTAATCTTGATAGAATACAGCCATCCCAGGACGTCTCGGCCACCCAATCAGCTGTCGGTAACCATGGACCCCGACAGGCGGCCCCCTTTACCAACGGTCATCCTAGGAAACAAAAGCACACAGTTAATCCACGCCAGCCCCAGGTTTATCCGGCCACTTCCTATGAAACCGGCGCAGTAATGACGGCGCCGCTAAGTCCTGTTCCCGTACCCATGACGACTCAGATTCCGGAAACCCCCTCCACTTCAATAGGTATTCCACTCCTCCCCTCCGTAACCTAGAGTCAAGTATCGTCTCCACCTCATAATGCGACCCATGTACCGGCTCAGGGCGGGACACAACCATCCCCGTTGCCGGGATATGATGCTTTAAAAGACTGGCATGGAACACCGGATGCAATTTCCCTAGTGATTTAGGCAACCGCAACCTGACGGTGACTGGATTGATGACTTCCTGAATGACAAAAGGACCCAAATACTTAGGGCCCAACTTCCGGCACGAACGCCTAAGATTCATGTATTTAGTCGAAACGTACACCCCATCCCCCGCCTTAAAATCAGGAGCCTGCCTCCTACTCTTATCGGCCCCAGTCCTGTAGGCCTTTAACGCCTCATCCAAATGACGCTGAACCTCAGGCCACGAATTCTTAATGTTATTCGACCAGGTTAACGGATCCACCACGTCGGGGTCCCGCAAATCCAACTCTGGAATAGCGACAAACTCCCTCCCCGACACCACGGTAAAAGGAACCTGTCCAGTGCTACTGTGCACAGCGTTGTTATACGCGACTTCCGCGAATGGCAACAACGAGACCCAATCAGTTTGCTGGTACGATACATAGGCTCGGAGGAACCGCTCAACCGCGGCGTTGGTCCGTTTGGCGGCCCCGTTAGTGCTAGGGTGATACGCCGAACTCAACCCCTGGGTCGACCCGAGGCTTTTCAGGAAGGACCGCCACCACTGGGCCGTAAACTGCACGCCCCTGTCAGATATCACCCGTTTTGGGACCCCGTGCAGTCTATATATATGTTGGATAAATAGCCGACCTAACTGCCTGGCAGAGGGTAGTCCCTTACACGGGACGAAGTGGGCCTGCCGCGAGAACAGATCCACCACAGTCCAAATAACCGTGTGTCCCTTACTAGATGGTAATTCGACAATAAAGTCCATACTAATCTGTTCCCACGGCCGCGATGGTTGTGCCACTGATTGGCACAACCCCCAAGGCCTCCCCGTCCGTGGCTTGGCCTTAATACAATCATGACAACCCGACACATACCGCTTTACCGTTGCTCTTAACCCCGGCCACCAGAACTGACGTCTTACCAAATTCAGCGTCTTCAAATACCCGAAATGGCCTGCTACCTTATTATCATGACACCTACGCAAAACCATGAGCCGATTCGCCTCAGGGATATAAACCTTCGCCCCATACCATGGCACACCCCTCTTCATGGTAAGTAATTTCCCATTCGCGATAGCCCACTTATCGCTCACAACCCCCTCACCAATCTGTCGTACGAGGTCATCATCCATGACCCCCCCAGCTCGTTCCTCACCTCCACTACCCTCCGGTTCAGGGATCACCGCCTGCAACAAATCTTCCCGCTGACACTCGAATTGGGGCATCCGCGACAACGCGTCGGCCAGGAAGTTCCGTCCAGCAGGCACGTATTTAAGAGTAAACTTAAACCGGCTGAAATATAATGCCCAACGAACCTGCTTCGGGGTCAACTTCCTGACGGTTTGGAGGGCCAATAGATTCTTATGATCCGTCCACACATCGAACGGATACTTGGCACCCTCCAACCAATGCCGCCAGGTTTCTAACGCCCACTTAATGGCGAATGCCTCCCGTTCCCACACAGCCCACGCCCTCTCGGTGTTATTCAATTTTCGAGACGTATAAGCACACGGGTGCATCAAGCTGTCCTCACCTACTTGCAACAGGACCCCTCCTACGGCCACATCGCTCGCGTCCACCTGCAAGGTGAATTTCAACTCCGGATTTGGATGGTGTAATACCGGTTCCTCCGCGAATAGCCGCTTTAGCGTATCAAACGCCCTCTGGCAATCATTGGTCCAGGATATCCTACTCGAGGGGCGTCCTGGCCCCGAACCTTGCACTCCCTTCAGGAGGTTGGTTAATGGAAGGGCCACTTTAGCGAATTGAGGGATAAACTGCCGGTAAAAGTTCGAGAAGCCCAGGAAGCTCTGTAGCTGTTTCCTCGTAGCGGGCGTCTTCCACTCTAAGACAACTCGAACCTTTTCCGGATCCATTTCAATCCTTTGTTCTGATATTCTATACCCCAAATAGTCCAATTTGGACACATTGAATTCGCATTTGGACAATTTGACAAACAGCTGATGCAGCTGATTAATGATTAATGACACACTTAAACATGAGTCAGCAGTATTCTACAGTTGCAAAAAAACCCACCTCCAACAGAATCATAGGCTGCATTAAGAGAGAGATAGAATCAAGATGGCATGAAGTGTTAGTACCACTTTATAATGCCTTGGTAAGACCACACTTGGAATATTACATCCAGTTTTGGTTGCCAGATGTAAAAAAGATGTTGAGGCTCTAAAAAAAGTGCAGAGAAGAGCAACAAAAATTATTAGTAGAGTACATGCTAAACCACATAAATAACAGTTTGTGGAATTGGGTGTTTCTAGTTTCATGAAAAGAAGAACTAGGAGGTGACATGACAGGAGTGTTCCAAGAAGCAATGGGTGGGAACTATTCAAGGAGAGAACCAACCTACAAGTGAAGAGAAATTTCCTGACAGTGAGAACAATTAATCAGTGGAATGATTTGCCTCCAGAAATTGTGGGTGCTCCAACACTGGAGATGTTTATTAGGAAATTGGATAGCCATCTTTCTGGAATGTTATAGGGCTTCCTGTCTGAGCAGGGGGTTGGACTAGAAGACATCCAAGATCCCTACCAAATCTGTTATTCTGTTCCATCGTTCCCAAATTCACAAAGCAAAGACATGCACCAAGTTAAATGGCTCGCCATCACACAACTCCTAATTTTAGGTGCGAAAATGGGCAAATCTGAAAATTTGTTCCATTGAAGAAATATTTGGGGAAGTTTTATCAAGTTCATTGATTCTGCAAAAACTTCAGTGCCTTTCAGTAACGTAATCCCACTTCGGGATCAACTGATCTCTAGCTCTGTTTATCATTGGTTGGTCTAGTTGTCTGAGCCATTCGAAGAAAGAAAACTAAAGGTTATGAATGAGGCTTTTTAAAAATGGTAACATGGCAATGTGACTATTTATTTAGCATTAGCCTTGCAAAATTTCGAGCCAAAGAATTACCCCAAAAAAGGAGTCTCTAGCAGTTCCTGCCACTGTGATACATTTATTTCTATTTATAATAATAATAATAACAGAGCTAGAAGGGACCTTGGAGGTCTTCTAGCCCAACCCCCTGTCCAGGTAGGAAACCCTACACAATTTCAGACAGATGGTTATCCAACATCTTCTTAAAAACTTCCAGTGTTGGAGCGTTCACAATTTCTGGAGGCAAGTTGCTCCACTGATGAATTGTTCTCACTGTCAGGAAATTTCTCCTTAGTTCTAAGTTGCTTCTCTCCTTGATTAATTTCCACCCATTGTTTCTTGTCCTGTCCTCAGGTACTTCCCGTGATCTTGATTCTATCCCTCTGTTGATGAAAGCCAGAACTGTGTTGGCTTTTTTGGCAGCTGCTGCACATTGCTGGCTCATATATAAATGGTTGTCCACTAGGACTCCAAGATCCCTCTGTAGACTCTCTCACATAGTCTGTAGACTCTCTCACATTTGTTTGGCTATGCAGCAGGGTACAATATGGGAGATTTCTAAGGATGCAGTTTTATTGAGGGTAGTACAGTAAGTAGTCTGCCCAGATGAGAAACATTTCCCTGTGTGTATTCTTAAATTTTTTTGTCATGACCAGCCCAACTATATAGGCAAGTGTTTCACAACTTTGGCATTTTTAAGAAGTTGGACCAATACCCAGAATTCCTCAGTCAGCATGCAGACTGAGGAATTCTGGGAGTTGAATTTCATACATCTTAAAGTTGTCAAGCTTGAGAAACCATTGGTGTATATTATTTTGCTTAAAATAGAAATACTTGATAATTCCTAAAGTAAATTAGCTTGGCTGTAAAATATGTCAAAAACAAAAGCTGGTAGTTAACATTAACTGCTATTCAAGACATGTGAGATATTAATGGCTATTCAATACTTGGATAAAAACATTTCTGAAGTGATGTAGGACATAGCCTAGTTTTTAGGTCAGAATTCCTTGGCCACCCTTTGACCTATATGAGCTTATCATATAATTCTGTCAGTTTTCACATGCCTTCTATTCAAGGCTGAAAATTGTAGCAAATATTGTAGCAAAGCCACTCATTTTAAGACTAGCAGTTTTAGTCTATGATAATGAAACAAAGTTCAGAAAGCAGCCCATCATGTGTGTATGCACGTGCACACCATTTTTAAGTATAAATGACTTTTAATGATGAAGCTCCATTATACTAAAGTTTGCTTAGAGATTACTAATCTAGGTGATATTCCTGTTGTCACAGTTGAAATTAAATCTGCTAAATTCTAAATACGTTAAGCACTATTCTGTTTATTTTACCCATTATTTTGGAACTTGCTACTCAAGTTGCTCAATATTAGTTCAGCTAGAAAAGTGAGCACTCTGCAAAGCCAGAGTTACAAATGCTGCAATAATGATGCCCACACATGTTTGCCTGACATGTGGCAGAACATTCTGTGTCCATATAGGCCTTACAAACCACCTGCAGACACAATGTGGGTAGCCCACAACCTGTTAGATGTCAAGGTCCTCTTCGAACATGATGGACAAACATCATTAGTTCAGCTACAGAAAACGTGATGTAGTCAAAGAAAAATTTGATATAATTGTTTGAAGGTATAGTAGGGTACAAGTGTGGAATATAAAGATGAATGCCAAATAATTAAACTGATATTCCAATGTCAAGGCAGTCATAATACCTTGAATACATTTCATTAACTTAAATGTATTAAAATCAAAAATTAATTACATAACACAATTAAATCACTCTCTGATCTACTTTGATGCTGTTTATATGATTACCATCAAACCAATAAAACATGATGGTCAATATAAGTTGTAGAATTGCAGTATCTCAGAAGATGCAGGAAACTATACATATAAAATACAAAAGATATAACTAAATTAATAGTGCTGGAATTGGCAAAGAAAGCAATTGATTGAGCAGAATGAGTGGAGAATGAAGTAAAGAGTGTGTTTGGCTGATGAGAACTAATGAGTTCGAAATAGCTATCCCAAGCTCTCTTTATTTAAAATATC
>JANHFP010008416.1:0-18486 GCA_032468135.1 Calamaria suluensis | reverse complement strand
GAGTTGAACTCCACAAGGCGTAAAGTTGCCAAGGTTGGAGAGCCCCTGTTTTAGACTACAACTGCCACCAATCCTAGGAAGAATGTGTATGTGTGACAAAAAGATTAAAATTAACTTTCTATCTATCAATATTCTATCAACGTGCTGAAAGAATGGGTCCGTGGGGATTTGATTTCACTCTTCAGAAGGTGACTGGTCAAGTGCTAAGATCAGCACATGAAGCTGGCATACCATGTTTTTTGTTGCCCAAGGATGCATGTCAGTTAACATTTTGCCACTCAGTGCATAGGGGGAGGAAAATCTCAGAGTTACCTTTGCTCACCCTTGGAATTAATTTTTCAGTAGCCAATTAGCTAAAATAACTTAGAATGTTCTACCCTTTATGACCGCTCTAATCTGGTGCCTGAGGCAAACCATCACTCTGACAAATCGTAGACCGGCTCTCCTTATGCGGGAGTGAAAAACTAATACTCAGAAATCCTTGGACTTGTATTATAGGCCCTTCAGAAATTTACTTCATTTTCAGGGTTTTCATACCATCGCAGACATCGAACATCTATATTTCTTTATGAATCTATAGTAAATGTTCACTTCTGTGATACAGATTTGATGAAAAGTGGATGTAAAGAAGCTTGAAAATCTAATCAATTGCCAATGCTTAAACAAGTAAAAAAAAGTCACTTACTTCCCCAAAGATGTCTTAGAAACCCTAAAACAGTTTAAAGGGTACAATGTTCCCAAATCACTCACAATGTTAGGTTGCTTTCTCAATCCTGAAAAAAACCCATGCATCTTTCTAGCTGTGTCTGGCTACCCTCTGGTTGCACAAATAATGAATTCTTCAATGGAGAAACTTTGGGTACCTACATGATGTGATTTTCTTTGAAAATAAGGAAGTATTACTCTATATTTGGAAGAACTACCCTGTTTCTCTCAAAATAAGACATCCTCTGATAATAAGCCCAGTCGGGCTTTTGAGCGCATGGCAATAAGGCCAAGCGCTTATTTTAGGTTTAATAAAAATATAAGACAGGATCTTATTTTGGGGAAAACATGATAT
Organism: Calamaria suluensis; assembly: GCA_032468135.1. NCBI lineage: Eukaryota > Metazoa > Chordata > Lepidosauria > Squamata > Calamariidae > Calamaria > Calamaria suluensis. The sequence continues at coordinate 17,426 of JANHFP010008416.1, read as the reverse complement.
TATATTGAGCAATACGATTCCCTTAAACCAAATAGATATCTGTAAGCCTAAATTCTGGTGGGCTAGAAGCTTGCCCTGAGCTTGGAGGGTGTGTGTCAAATGTTTAGAGCTATCCTTCTAAGCGGATTGCTGTCCTGCACATTCCTGAGGGTGAGCTGGAGCATCCCTTCCCCCATTTCTTCATTCTCCAATGCAAACAGAAGTTGAGAAGATGAGACACCCTTATTTGGGACACAGCTGTTTAACATGTAAAGACCCTTTAAGCATTTGGGAACTCTTGCTTATAGCTCTGAGAAAGTAAACTTTGAATGACCCCTCAGGTTAGTTTAGTCTGAGATCCCAGAGCTGAAAGCTGGGTGGAACCAGCCTAGGGGTTTGCCCGCCCACAAAGGAGGGGTGTTGTATCACTTCCCCTGGAAATGTACATGATCTTTAGGATGGGCACACACACACACTCTGCAGCATTTAAAGAATTTTTTCCTTGCAGTGAGGCAGGCTGTCCAGGAACAAGACACAACTCGTTGGAAGGTTGTGCAACACACAAACTTAGATCTGCTTTGTCCAACCTAGTACAATAAGAAAATGAACAGTTTTTTTATTGGAGTCTTTTTGATTCAGAGAGAGGGAGGGAGAGAGGAAAGGAGGGAGGTTGTTAGGCTTATGCTGGAGAAGGAATTACTTGATCATGAACATAAATTAAATAAGTACATTGTATTTTCAATTTATATATTGTAAATATAGAGATATGCATTTAGATTGTAAAACATTTTTTACACCATACCAAACAATGCAATGTATTTCCCTAACACCTCTCTTCTTTGCACACATTCTGGCAACTTTGTGGTTGTTAGTTGAAACCACAATTGCTCTGGATTACCAAACAGACATACAAAAGGACATGTTGCTTTGATAGATTTTAAAGGCAACCTGCCTCTCCTCATGTCATTCATAAAGACCTATTTGTTGTTGAACATTCAGTCCACATGAGTACTGCTGCACATTTGGCTATTGTGAAAGAATCACTCCTTAAGACAGCATTTATGTGACACAAAGAAAATGAACAGTAAATTTTGTCAGGTGAATAAAACTCATGCAGTGGGAGTGTCCCATTCTGGCTAACTGTCAATGGTGATTCATAAAACAAGAAAGATCAACAGCATGAACAAAGGTCCAAAGAAATTTCTCCAGTCAGTTAAAGAAAGTAATTTGATTTACTTTCATATTTGCTATTATTTCCAAAATGGAAGTCACACTTGTATCTTCCAACACATTTTAACAAAAAAAATTGTAAAAGACAGTATATTAAATTGATGTCGTTATGCTAATATCTTACTGTAACGTGCCAGTCCCAAAACCAACAATAGAATGTGGTGATTCTTTGAAACTGAGTTCTTTATTGCTTTCATGCTATAGACAAAATATTGCCAGACTGAGCACTCTGCTATCTGCATCTTCAAAATAACTCGGTGAACTATTAGGGAGAGGTTCTTTTCACCCCATTTCTTTTATACATAAGGTCAGAACTGGGTTGCCTCTTACCTCCTCCCTCCTGGGAATCCATCTTCTTACTGCATTCCATCACATCATGAGATTATTGCAAATAATGTTACCAAAATAAAACCAGCAACAACCATGCACACGTGTACATTTGTGAGATAATTCAAAAACAGTGATAATGAAAATGTTTAGGAAATGTAGCAGTTTAATAACTTTAAAACAGCCCCATGACTGGCTGGGGAATTCTGGGAATTGAAGTCCATAGGTGTTAAAAGTAGCCGAGGTTAGACACCCCTGCTTTAAGTCTAATCAACTGCTGCCACACATGCTCACATATACAATATTTTTAAAAAAATAAAAAAATCATCAGGCAATTTAGTAAAGACCAAATAAAAATAAATCTGAACTGGGTCAGAGTGGGATGGGGTGGATTAACATATTCAGACTTGCAAAATTCTGTTCACCATAGATTTATTCTGTTACTGTAGGCTTGCAACCAAAATAGCATTAGCATTCATAACTAGAAAGCTTTGGTTTTCTGGTCTGATCTACCTTCTGGGGGTAACAGATATGGAAAACTAGGTGAAAGAAAGAACAGAATGATTTCTAGAGGAGACCACGGTGGATTGCCAACTGGAGCAGTTAACAAGAAATGTCATTACTGTAATATTTTGCTGCAGGTTCTAGTTATATATGTACAGTAAACTGCAGTTATGCTCCTCTATTAGTTTTTATCTAACTTTTTTTCAGATTGCAAAATGGATGTACATTACCTATTTTTAATAAACAATTAGGCTGAGGTTTAGGTCTGTGACTATCTTATTTAGTCTTTTTGAGACTTTACCTACGAAGGCATTCACTTCCAATTTTCCATTGGCTGGAATAATCCATTGAATGAGATTTCTATTAGAACTCCAAAATTCTCTAATGCAATTCTTAAATATATAAGTTGTCACAGCAATAGTTACATCTCTGCAGCAATTAAACTACGTAAATTTAAGAATTTGTTGCCCAGTATGTCATTTTCTACTTCATTTTTTAATCTGTTCCCGCTCTGGAGTCAACTCCAAGGTAACCTCCAAGATAACAAGATGTAAAGATCTGTACCTATTTAGGATATCCCTGGACATTTCTGGAATAAGCAGGAAAGTACTGCCTTAACATAGGAACAGCTAAGGGCAATTTAAATCTAACTAATTCAAAAGATGAAGGAACAAAGATGACAACATGGGGACATGGCAGATATTGCAATATATTTTTTGTCAAAAGTTAGAGTTAGAACAAGTTATAACTCTGCAGACACATCTTCAAGAAGGTATTTCAATACAGGTACTCTTACAACAGTTCATTTAGTGATTGTTCGAAGTTACATGGCACTGAAAAAAGTGTATTGTGACTGTTTTTCACACTTAGAACCACTGCAACATCCCCATGATCAGGTAATCAAAATTCAGACGCTTTTCAAGTGGCTCATATTTATGTAGTGTCTCAGGGTCATGTGTTCATTTTTTGAAATCTTCTTGACAGGCAGTCAATAGGAAAGACAGATTCACTTAGCAACCATGTTACTAAGTTAACAAGGGCAACAATTCACTTAACAACTGTGGCAAGAGAGGTTGTAAAGTGGGGCAAAACTCACTTAAAAAATGTCTCACTTAGCAACAGAAATTTTGGGTTCAATTGTGGTTGCACGTTGAGGACTACCTGTATCAACATCACTTCTCTTGTCCACAGAGAGGAAGTCGATTACTAAGACTAAATGATAATTCAACATCTTAACATCGAAAGTTCTCTTATGTGAGGTTCGCCTCTATTTCTTTAAAATGCATGCATGCTTGAGGGGAGGAGAGGGGACACTGCACTCGGAACGCTTCCATCTCTAACCAACTTAATTCTTAATGACACATCTATGTTATGTAGCCAAAAGGGATGTGGTGGCTCAGTGGGTAAGACAGCTGAGCTTGTCGATTGCAAGGTCGGCAGTTCAGCGGTTCAAATCCCTAGTGCCGCGTAACGGGGTGCACTCCCGTTACTTGTCTAAGCTTCTACCAACCTAGCAGTTTTGAAAGCATGTAAAAAAATGCAAGTAGAAAAAATAGGGACCACCTTTGGTGGGAAGGCAACAGCATTCTGTGCACTTTTGGCGTTTCAAGCTCTTTGGCTTGAAACAGAGATGAGCACTGCCCCCTAGAGTCGGAAACAACTAGCACATATGTGTGAGGGAAACCTTTATGTTATGTAGCCAGGTGGTGAGAATGTGGTGAAAATAGTGTTTCCCAATGTGTCTTTTTTAAAAAACACATTACTTACTTTCCAATTTCTAAGACTTATTAACCTGTACTCCTGATCATGGGTTGTTAATCATTAAAAACAGAATAAAAATTATATAAATAAAAGAAATCAAGGCATAACTTTGGACATAGCTTTCAAATATGTCTATAATTTTGATAATACAGAAAAATTCCATCAGCTGACAGCAAACCTTTACCTCAGAAACTCAGTAAAGAACATCTATTTCAAACTTCATTGCTGTACTGCTACTGAACCATGATTATTTATTTCACTGCTTCCTTTGGAAGCCTGGAAGAACACTATGTTCGATTTGCTTTCTCCTTGCAGCATTGTGTCCATTTCTGATCCAATATTAAAGTGCTCACTAGTCACCCAATGTGTCTTTTTTAAAAAACACATTAGGCATCAACTCACTGGCCAAATGTCTATGGAGATTCTCAGTCATCCAAGTCATGGTTGTCCCAAAGGTGGTTTTTCAAGAGGCAACTGGACTTTCTGGTTTTCCTCTGAAGAGAAGCGAAACATCTTCAAAGAAAAACCAATTGCCTCTTGAAAAACCACCTTTGGGACAACTCACTGGCCAAAGTGTTATATTTTAAAAACTTGTTCATGAGCCTGAACTGCGCTCATGTGAACCTGGGAATGCAAAGAACGGTCCTAACTGTGAGCACCAAACTTTTTTCCAACGCTGTTGTAATTTTGAACGACCACAAAAATTGAGGACTGCCTGTATCTATTTCAACCAATATACTTATTTTATATTTCTAATTTCACAAGGTAAATTAAAATGTAATTTTTAAAAGGCAGTTTAACAAAACAATCCTGAACTAAATGAACAAAATAGAACATACATGAATACAAAAGAAAGGATGTATTTGGTTTTGCTCAAGTCTTAATTTAAAATTAAAATTAAAAAGTTAGGAATGTTAGAAGATGTACAATCAAAAGAACTTCCCACTTTTTCCATTATACTGAACAGGAAAAGGGAACTCCTCATTTCTCTAATTGACAAGAATAATTCCTTAAGTTTTAATACTAATGTGTTCAAGATATTAATCCAGTTATACAAAAGATCTAGTGTTACCAAAGGAGTATCCAAAATATAATGTTTAATAACCATGTAACTGTGGGATGCCATAGTAGTTCACATAATGAAAATAAAAAGCTGGTGAATCTCTCTGTGTGTGTACAGCTTCCTAGTGACCACATGGATTTTTTTCTGTGATTATCTATCACTAACCGGATCCTTCAGTTCTACAGGGGCGCGCCCATGGACCCTGGAATTGAATCCATCTATTTGCCTCCTGATTGTCCTCTTCTCTTTCTTTCCATCTTTCCCAGCATTAGGGCCTATTCCAGAGTAGGTGTGTGTGTGTGTGTGTGCGTGTGTAACACAGAAAGGAGACACATAATAAATTATCTATAAAATGCTACTGATACGAAAGGATCAAGTAGCCGTAAGGCTCCACATCTGAAAAATGTTTTTAATCACTTTTTTAAAAAAATGGTAACAAATATTAACAATCCAAACATGGAGAATTGAGAACTAAGTACTTGAACTATTTTATTTCAAGAGGAAGATGTATCTTTGTAGCCCTCCAAGAAGAATACTCACTTATTCAAAGAGAACAGCAATAATAGATGGGCACTGTTACATGGCCTAAATGATAACTGGATTCCACAAAGGAAACTAAAACCAATTATATCGCTACATCACCAGCCACCAAATATTAATAAGTTCACAAATGCTGACCATCCTTGTGGAAGGATACAGGAAATCAAGTGGTTGAAATATGGAATGGTGATAATTTCTGACAGTTGTTAAGGCATTTGTCTTGGATTTATGACTTAGTTCACAGAAAAATTCCATTCCCAAACCTATATATTAAGCTAATCCATGCCTTAGTTTAGAACCTCAATTTAAGTTGTGAGAAATAACTTTTTTCCCCTCATCTGATATAAACAAATGTTGAAGTCAGAATGGATAAAAGGGAAGCATGGGGCAAAACTGATCAAAAGGGGACTAAAGTATACTTTAAAAACTGAATTAAAATAATCAATTATTGATTAACAACAGTTTTCCAATACTTGTTGCTCACCTAGGTTTCCTGTATTCCTGAAAACCTGCCTGGCTCCTTCTACCAACAGAAATAATCTTTCCATTCTCAGATGATCACCTCTGGATCCAAAACAATGTATATCGATATTTCAGCAAGAAGTATGTTTACAAAGCAACAGAACAATGTGAAAGGGCATCTTCAGGATCTGCTAATTGAAATTACAATCCAAATTCCATTTGCTTCTACAATATTTAATGGAACTATTTGGTTAAGATGTGTACATTACACCTTGTCGTTGGCAGTCAAAAAAAAGGCTTTTCTGCATGCTGTAGAACACTGTTAAGCCCCACTGATTTCAATGGGAAAAAAATTAAGTAAGCCTTTTTCTTCTAAATGAACTCCACAGGACTTATATATTGGTACATACACTAGATTCCATTTTCCAGCTTATCTGTGGAAAAAAGACATCCTTATGTTTGTTATCTCCATTTTCAACTTGTTCAGCATAAGTGACTGGTTGATTTTTTCATTACAAATGTCTTCCTTGGCAATTTGTGCATTTATTTATATATTTGTGTGCACCATGGGTGATTAATACATACCACACATACAACAATTTTGATTGACACATATAGATCAGTTCTTCCAATATATGTCCTGATAGAATTTTATAAGACTCATATCTCCTCCACGTTTTCCATATTTGGTGAAAATGATGTATCTGTATCCTTAAACACTTAAAATAGTTCCTAAGTTCATTACTCCAGCCAAAAGAGAATGAGACAAAAATGCATAATTACGAACTAAAATGCATATTTTTCCAGTTTGTATTAATTCTTAGAAGAGGATAGCAGTCCACTACAATAAAGAAGATATGTCAAATGAGAAATAATGGAGAACAAATGTATTATATAGAAAATAAATTTCCCATGGTGCTTTTGTATGCCACAGTCTAAGCCTACAGTTTGTAATTCACATTTTTAAAAAAGGCTTACAAATCTATTTTGATGTAGCTTCAAGCAGCATGCTGATTTGAATGTTCCAAACTTTCTAACCCCCTGGATAGACTATAGTCCCCTGGATGGATGTACGCATTTCTCAACTATAATCAAAATCTGCAAATGTTTCTTAGTACACTGTAATTTTACATTTTTATTGTTTGGTGAAACAAACAAGGTGCTTAAAACTGCAAGAAAAATTATACAAACCAGTGTCAGAATGGGAAAAAAAGCAAAAAAACAAAACAGAGGAGACGGGAGGGGAGGGGAATCCTGTAATTCTTCTACAATGATGAGCAAAGAACTTTACTATTTGTGCTGCTTTGGACATTCATAGCCAACACCTGTTTTTTCTGAACTGTTAGCTGGGTACTAGTCATTCACTACAGTTCCCTTTTTAAAACATTATTTAGATACCCATATCATCAGCAGTTCAACACACTGCAATATAATGGAAAATACTCCTCAAACTGAATCTGGATTGAGATTCAAAGCAAAATAAAAATAAGTAAATAAATATCTTGCATATATGTCAAACTATCTTCTCCAAACAAAACCTTACATCTTATGAAAGAGTCAGAAAGTATAGAGAAAAGAAACACCCTCTGCTTTCTACTACTACAATACTGTTAAATCTCCAAGGATGAAAATGTCCCATTTATTATTTTTCTGCCTTAAAAAAATAGGTGGCAAAATCAAATTTCAAACACAGAAAGAAAATGCACATATATGAGAGCACTGGTTTAGCAAGATATCAAATATACAGTATTCTAGTGTCAAAAGTACAGGCAGAAATGTCCAAGAATTCTTGGTGAAAAAAGGGGTAATTGAGGAGTAAAAATTCTACTGGACAATCACTCACATTTTAACAGTGTATTAGTTATAACAAAAGCCAGATGGTAAGTGAGCAACAGATTCTAGTGTTCAGTATTTGTAGCAAAGTATTTTCTCTGCTCTTTTAAATGAGGTTGAAAACACATACTCATGTATGGGAATTTTTTTATGGAACTATGTTTATTCTTTCTTCCCAGCTTCTTGAAAGAGGCAGAGTTGGGACATTGATCTGATTTAAATGATAGGACACAGTGATTTGGATAAAGCGTTCGCCGTGCCTTATTCATTATCAAATAATTACTTAGTCCTCCAATCAGGATTCATCTATTCTTTTGCCTCTAGAAAAAGTGTTTCTTGAGGCCACAATTTTAACTCCAATAATGATTTATTTGGATCCAGCTGGGTTACCTGTGAAAATACAAAAGAACAAGACAACCTGAAAACAAATGTATAGGTGGTAGCCTTCAGTTACCCTTTCAGAAACAGACTAATAAACATTCCACAATTAGTTTGATCGGTTTGCTTGTTAGTTGGTATATTTAGCAGAGTCAAGAAATAGCTTTGTTATCATGCACATAATAGCATTTGCAGCAAAACATACAAAACAAATAGTTAGCTGTATCCTTCATCTTACTTTCCAAAAGCTTTGTATTTTTTTAACAGAATCTAAAAATATTTGCACTCTGATGAAACTATTGACATATTACTGCTTATAGATACACACCAAAATATTCCTTTAATTTAACTGGCTTCCAAATGCACATATGAGTTACATCATGTAATTATTTTACTTTGCAAGGCATTGGGGTATGAATTCATTATTCTGTTCCAATTTCACAAAAATGTCATTCTATGCTTATATTACCCTGCATTTATTATTAGAATAGGACTTGGATTAAAGGTACATCACTGGAAATTCTACTATACGACAAGACATTTTAACTGGGTATCTACTTTTACAAATCCAAGGTATATGATTTCCCCAACAGTTAATACTTAGTCTGGAAGTGCAACCCATACCATTAAAGGTTTCTGCTGCATTCTAACTATTAAATATTACAAAATTGAAAAAAAAAAAATTACTAGGGAATGATAATATTAATTCCCTTTGACTGATTTAATGTAGTCTAAGTTTAAATATATAAATATATATATATAAAATTTGTCCTGGCTTGCCACTCACAACTATATATGTATAGTCATATATAGTTAAAATGCATCAGAATACAAGAAAGTTGATAAAGTTTATTACATAAATAATTTGCAAAGTATCTTGTGCTACTGTATTAAATATCTACATTTTGCAAACATGAATGCCGATCAGAAAAAAAAAAATCCAAATTCACATTGCAGCTGTATCTTTATTCGGTTAATCTAAGGTTCAAAATACTGTGTATATCCATGAATTCTCAAGTTTGGCCGAGAGAGAAAAAGAGAAAGTATGCTGAAGTCATTTTATATTTGCTATGTTAGATGGGATGAAGGAGCAATCTGAATATATGGAAACGGGGTCATCAAATGTAAATATTCCCCTGGACCCCAAAATCTGCTTGATGAAGAAATAATATTATTTCTCCATTACTTTTGAAAATATAAAATAAAATCAGTTTTTCTAGCCTTTTTTCATCTTCAAATGAAATACATAATACCTTTGGTAGAAGGAAAACAGAAGGAGAAAGTATAGTTAAAACTGATACTGCTAATTATATTTTATATGGCAAGTGCATCCGGTAATGACACAAGAAGTAAAATGTAGTTTACTAGAAGGGGTAGCAAAGTTAGAGTATGTTTTGTGTTATTAGCCTCTATAGGCAACAGAAGTTAATTTCTATATCCACAAATGTAGTTACAGTAACTGGACGTACCTATTATGGACTAATAGCAAATATTTATTATGCCATTTAATGAGAGAAACCTTTGAAACCTGGAATCATATAATCAAATCGTATTATCTAAAAAGAAAGCCTAGCTTCCAGAAAATATATCTCTTAAAAGAGATAAGCAGTTATGATCACATAAAACCTAGTGTGTTTTTACAAAACAGCCAAAATACTGAGCTGTAGTTTGCAATTACAGGAAGGAAGCTCTTTGTTTCCGTATCTGAAGCCTTAACATTTCACTGCTATTAATACAGGCTCATTCTCTGGACAACAAGAGTAGTGCACCTGAGAAAAGAAATTAGCTGCTTCTATTTAGTCCAAGGCTGTATCTAATTAAATCCACTCACTTTCCAAATCCCTCAACGCCTGTATTGCAAAATCACGGAAAGGTAAGTAAAATGAGAATGTCTTCTGTGTATCAGGCAAAAACTGGTTCGAAATGCAAGACTGGGTTAATAAACACTATCCTCCAGACTGTAACCAGATGGAAACCTATTTTTTCATTTCAGTATGATTAACAATGCACATCCTAATCAGAATTCTTGGATTGGCAAATTCCACTTTTACCCTTAATAACAAGGATGAATGATGTCCTTTTCTCAGATGCTTTCAACTTTAGATATTTATTTGCGTACCAGTGCTAGGAAGAGATTTGCTGTCTTTCACCTTGGATTTTCAGAGTGCCTGCTGATTTATTTTTTTTTATTCACCTAGGGACCACATAGTTTGCAAATGTTTACACCATTACCCAATTAACTAACAATATGGCTCTTACATCTGTCAACAAATAAAGCTGTTGTTGCTTTGTTTTAGCTCCCTGGCATTTGCTGTTCATATAGGTCGTCATTGTACTTAATTATCATGCTAGATCCCTTCTGCAGCATTTACTTTGTTATTTGTGGCATGTAAATATATTGCCTAACATGGAAAATAGAATGCTTAATGTTTGTCTGACCAGAAGAAGTGTCTTAAAAGGTATACAACATCTCCTACTCCAAGCAATAATAAAATGATAACAATCTTTTTGGGCCTATTCAACCAGTATTCAGGGTGACAATGAAATATGGTCTTATTATGATCTTCCTACCTTTCTATATTTTTTGATAATAAGGACTGAGAATATAAGGATTTCCTGAAATATAGACTTTCTCTCGGTAGATCACTGTTAACTAAAATTAATCAATTAGAACATAAATCAAAAGAAAAGGTCCAATCTCAGTCCTGTTTCTGATTCTGGATGGAAGTCTTTGGGATATAAGGCACTCTGATAATATTCTTCATAAATTTACTTAAATGAATGAGATACGTTTTCAAACAGATTACAGTTTAATTCTTTCACTGTAAAATGATTTTTCCTATTCTAATTATCCTTAGATAATAATGCTGGAGGGTAACTTTAATTGCTACTCTAGAATTTATTATTTAAGCAGCTAACTTCTCTGGAGAGTGATTTTGTAATAATTTTACCCATTTAACTGGTAGTAAGCCCAATTTAAATCAATCAGACATTTTTGAATAGGGTTGAACAGTGGTGTGTTATCAAATTTTTATGGCGCCGATCTCACTGATACGGCGACTCTAGTTATTTTAAAGACTACATTCAATGCTGAAGAATATCATGAGTCTATGGCTACATTTGGGTTGGTAGAAATGTTGGAAATTTTGTAAAACCATCTAGGCATCATTCTGTTACAGAAGCGGTCAATTCACAAAATGGCTGCCACCATGGCAAAGATAGTAACAAAATATCCATTCTGAAAAGGGCAGAGTTAGGAGGCTAAAATATAAATAATAACCTGCTCATTCCGAAAGAAGAAATTTCCTCTGGATCCCAATTTTCACAATGCAGGAAACATGTAGTCTCTATAAATTGCCAAATATTAACTTTTCTCTAAATATTTGGCAGGCATTTAGAAAACTCACACTGACTTCCACCCAAACACTTCTTCATCCCCTCTGGAAGGAGACCTTCTTCCTTTCTTTAGACGGTCCTTTAGGTCATATCCAACTGCTCAAGCTCCCTGCCATCATCCACTTTTTTAGAATGTGACTAGATCTAATTAATCTTGGGGATTAAAGTTGTCATGTAAATCACAGAGTAGTCACTTTTACAGTTGTTAAGCTAATCTATTTTAAAACACTGAGTTTAGCAGGATATTTTACAGGTACATGGTGCATATGCATGTATGTGTGTACATAATACAACCTCCTGGGCACAAGGAAGTCAGCCTTATAGATATATAACTATTTCTGATTACACACTTGATTTATCAGATAAGTATAATATTCATTTAAATAATTTTGAGAACTGATTGACATTTAAATTTTCCTTATATGGACTGAAATGAGTCACACTCCTGTCAACCCTTTCTTTAAATATGTATCAAATAATCTCACCAGAAAGGTTTGGCTATATCCTTGCCAATTTTTACTTTCCCAAGGATGTACACCAATTGTTTTTTTCCTGTAGCATTCATTGTGCACATATTCTCCTAGACAACAGCTTCAGAATTGTCAGTCATAATCATTAGGTTCAAGCACATAAAACATGGAAAATGTTATCAAGGTATGGCTTTTTAGCCCTTTTTGAGCAATAAAATGTCTAAGAATGTCTAAGAAATCTTGACAAAAATATTTTTGTGATCTGATTTACTACATGTAGGTACAAATGTAAAGATGATTTGGATTAGGGATTTTTTTAAAAAAATCATGAATATTATGTATAACAACTATTTCCTTTTCCTACTCAGTTTTTAAAGTTGTTTTAATAAAGCTCTTTTTATTTTGTTGTTTAACACGGGTCTTTTCCCGTGTAAAATAATCTCAATCTTACACGGGAAAAGACTCGAATACACCAAGATCTACATACCCATACCTGTGAAAATCTACAAAAACAAATATATATAGTTGTGTTTATAAGTGAGTGTGTGTGTATGTGTGTATATATACACACACACACATTTATAAACACAACTGTATCACTTGATTGTTTACTAGATAGAGCCTCTTACTGGCATGGGTGTGTGTGAATAAGGTGAAGTAATGGCAAACAGCCCAAGGCAGGTCATTTTAAGCAATGATATGAATATACTCATGTCAAACATGAGTAACAAGGATCATAGTCATCACCTCTGTTAACACCCAAGAACAGGATCCAATTCTCGAGCAGGCAAACTTCCTTTGCTTTTTTACACATGCATGAATTACTCTGTTGAATTTAGTAGACAAAGAATCCTTTAACTTTCATTCCTAATCCTTCTTATCAAGGTATAAGTGCTGTGAGAATCACTTAAAATGCACACCTGGTGAAGGACCAGAACATTACAAAAAACTTATAATTAATCTGACACAAACAGTGAATCCAATCTGGGCGACAAATATCCCTTCTGTGAATATTGTTGTTGAGCTCTAATATACAAAGAAAGAAAATACTGTACACATTGGAGGGCTGCTCAATTTGGTTTAGAAAAATGAATGTGCTAATGGTTTATCAAAGCTTAAAAAACTCACTAAACTATGAAGAATTGAAGAAAGGAAAGACAGCTGTTGAAAATGTAAGATGCTGATTATTAAAGTAAAGGGCTGAATAGTAATCTGAAAACAATTACAAGAAAGATTGTGGACTTTACAGGATCATTAGCTGCTATATATTAAAGCAGCTCTTCTTTTGCAGGATCTTCATGTCTGTAAGAAAAGAACACTGTAATCACATCTTTAAAGATATGGTTGCTTTTAAGAATCAACTCATTAAAGAGCCATTAAAGTAACTGCATTTTTCCCTCATACTCATGTGGAAGTCTGAAAAAAGGTGTACTACACTAATCTAAAGTTTGGGTCTGAGAAACATCGGAAAACCTTCTGAGTCATTTTGAAGCATACACTGTGCTACTAAATTGTTATAGTAAATGCTTATTTGCTTTCAACTGTTGTTTGTCTTCAAAGTGTTAAACCCAAATAACTAAAGATTATTTTTGTTGCTAACAATATCTTATATGTTGAAATCTGCAAGGGAGGTTCACCTTTAATTTCTTTGGCTAGAACAAGCTCACTGAATAAAACCTCTGTGAACTCTGAAATGTTCTTTCCATTCATGTTTGACTAGCTTTGATGCTGCGACTTTGTGAATGCCAAGTTGAAACTTATTGGTTTGTACACAATAAGAAGTGGATATTAATTATTTGATATATCAAATGTCATCAAATTTACCTACCATCAAGTGTTAAATACTAGAAGCAATAAATGATGTTAATTTTACAAATGGACAACTTTGGATACAGGTATGTAGCACCTTTCACTGAATGATTGGTAGTACGATCTAAATACAATAGAATTCTAGTATCTCTAGAAACAATTATGTCAGTTAGAAAGCTATGGAATGTAGTATCTAAATTCTTTTTCCAATGCTAAATTGACTTAAAAATTAGGGAAAGAATGGTGATATGGAAAAAATGGGAGGGGAAATGATAGATGATGAAGATACATTTTAACATATACTGTGCTAAGAGTCAAATATCATATATCATATGTAATGTAGACGCAATATTTACAGCTACATTTGTTAATAACATTGTTTGAACGAACAGCATTCTCATTATTTTATCTAATCCCTATTACCCGAGATACTAGAATAACTGTTCAAATCTTTTAAAAATTAAAAAAATAGTATTAATTTTTATAGATATCAATGAATAAGTTTGATATGCCCACTGTAAGATAAAAGAATTAGGTTTCTATACTGTCTAAATAATGGGAAAGTGTTGTAACTTTTATACTGGAGTGTCAATAAATAAAACCCTTCAAGACTTAATGTACACTGAGATGAAGAGGAATTAATACAGGCCCATTAATTTTTAAAAACTAAATTCTCACATCCAATCCTGTTGGGGACAAGGAAGAGGCCCATGTAAACCATAGAAAAAGAGTACTTTAGAAGATGTTCCTGGCTCTCTCCACATGCATGTGCACTGCAGGCACTATCACTTTGCTTCATTTTCCCCAGACTCTTTTTTGAAGGATTTACATGGTGCTAGCATTTTATTTTGGCTTACATGAAAAGGTATCTGCAAGTGATTTACTACAACTACAGGCTGTCTGCCAGTAAAGGCAATACACTTAGCAACTTAGTTCATTGTTACAATGGTGCTGAAAAAAATTACGATTGTTCTTTATACTGACGAGTGTTGAAGCATCTCTACAATCATGAAGCCGTGATTAATGCATTTGATAAAATGCATGTATTTATGATGATTATAACGTACAGGAGTCACATGATTGCTATCTGTGACTTTCCCAATAGCTTTGGATTCACATCATGACTGCAGCAATAGAAGGTTGTAAAATTGGTCTCAGTCACAAGATGATTTAATTGATTAAACAACTTCACTTAGTGATGGAGGTTCCGGTACCACTTGTGGACATAAGCTGAGGTCTATGTGAATTAGTAATGAACTCTCTTTCAAAGGAAACAGCTCAATCACAAGTCTGATATTCTTCACTCTTTGGTAACAGTTGAATTAATTGGCCTCCACGAGTCAATAATATATGTTTTCTATATAATTCTTGAATTCTGAATGCATTTAAAATGGACTTTAAATCCATTGTACAATTTCTTCCAAGATTTCCATAATTATGCATTTGTTTTCTGGATTTCTGAATTATTTTTACTACAAATACATTACATGTGCATTCTAAGAGATAAGGAAAGTTCCCCTCCCCAGTCGGCTATGTTTGAGGACATTTTAAGTCATAAACTACTTTATCTTACATTCTGAATTATGAAAAAATGTGCACATGAAATGTTTATGATCAAGCTGAGAACCTGAGACAAAGACAATTGAATGCAGATTGCATAATAAAAAGGAGGTAGCTATTAGCTTAAAGACACCATTTATAATTATCACTATGAGGAAATGTTTCTCAAGAAGATTCAGAGTGGGGAACACAACATTCCCAGATGCTACAATATAACTGATGTACAGTTTAGACCAACAACATGTATACAAAAATGTCTTAGCAATTTGCAAATTCTCAAGCAGTTCTGACAGCGTAAGCCCTATCGGAATGAACAAAGTTTGGGGTATAGGATCACTAAGGATCAGAGCCTTATTAAGATGCATTTACTTGTCCAATTACCAAAACAGCAGGAGATCATTAAATTTTCTAGTTAGCAGACACAGCAATGTTAATTTCTTAATGTTGCCAAGGCTATTTCTTGGCATTTTGCTTCTACACTTTCTTCTAGCAAAAATTCATAAAGTAAAAACTAAGCATGAGAAAACAGGGAAGAGGCATTTAAACAGAATACTCTTATCTTGGTGACAGTTATTTGTAGTGTTCAATATTCATGAGAGTATTGAGAAATGACCACTAGACAGGTAATCTTACTCTGTCTCAGGTAGTTCATAGAGTAATCAGGAGAATGTTTGGAAGCAATTAAAAATGTGACTTTTTACTATCCTCAATGGAACTTGCAATGTAGTTTGATACAGAAGGATAGGGCTATGATATAAAAGGATAAAATAATGGAAAATGTGGGGAAAACCAGGAAAAAAAATCTATTCTCTTTTTTCACATCCTCCCCACACAAACACCAATCATTTTTATATCCAACTTCTAAGTTTGATTGTCTAAATTGTAGAATGCTGTTCTAAAAGAACTGATCCTATAATTCTTCATTGTTATGTTCAGAAATACGATACATGTTACAACATAGCCTTTTGCTTCTTTCTCCGTCCATCTCCTTCTACAGTAGGTATTCAACATACCAAACGAACACCTGCTCCCAACCAGGTCCTTTTAATCCTTCACCTATATTTTATAGTCCTGCAATCATCCAGTTACAATCTGGTTCTAAATCAACCTAAATCCTTCTCTTGACTGAATGCACTTTATTCTCCTCCGTTAAATTTATTTTTACTGCTATTTTGAAACGGAAGGGTAAGAAATAGATGCCTTTTCCTTATCCTTGTTTATTTAAGCTGCTGTTGGAATTGACTAATTAAAGGGATTTTTAGAATCGTAATACTCTAAACAAAACAAACTGGTTTTGAATTATTAAGCAACATTTTAAATGCATTTGAATAACCTTAAGTAACTTAGGTGCCAACTGATCCTAAGCTACAGCTCAGGTAAACAAACGTGAAATACTGTAGAAGTCTTAACTTACTAAGGCCTCCAGATACAGTAAATAAAGAGCTTAAGTCTCCGGTATATAGTACTTACAAATAAGTGGATTTCATTGCTTGAATTTAAAAGAGGAAATGCGGCACAGAAAAAGAAATACAAGGTTTAATTTTGATTACAAAAGAAACTTGCAGGTGCACGCAGTTAAGACATGCCAATGCTCTTGTGAGATGTTAAGGGCCTCTTGTCTTGTTTTTCAAATGCCATGCCATACAAAACCCACGCCACAACTCTTTTCAAGTAGTTATCAGAGATCTTGTCATTAAAGGATATCACTAGAAAAATCCAAAAGAAACAATCAAGTAATACCTTTAGAAGGAGAAACTAAAAGGGCATGAAGTAGTGAATAAGCTGTAATGTTTTCAAAACCTTGCTCACTTTTCTGTCTTTTCAGTTGGTCCCAACAAAGATATTATCTTGGTCAGGAAAACTATGGCAACTTTACGACCTGTGGACTTCAATTCCAAGAATTCCTAAGCCAAACATGCTGACTCAGGAATTCTGGAATCCAATCTAATCAAAGTCCACAGGTCCTAAAGTTGCCATATTGCCCACCCCAAATTTTGGTCTTGTACTTTGTCCTATGTGTCAAAAGTAACTTCTGTTATGCTTGTCTGATTATTACATTATTTATTTATTTATTTATTTATTTATTTATTTATTTATTTATTTATTTATTTATT
>JANHFP010008400.1:253332-265952 GCA_032468135.1 Calamaria suluensis | reverse complement strand
AAACTGCTTTTAAAAGGCAAAAAAAAAAAAAAAAGCCTCCAAGGATCGGGTGGTTCAGCTTTGATCGTATGAGACTTTTCTTTACCTTTGAAAAGCATTTTTGCTACCTATTCCAGAGAATACTTAGGTAGTAAAAATGCTTTTAAAAGGGAAAAAGTTGGCCATGCCCGCTCAGTCACATGACCCTCCCACCACCAAGCTACGCCCACAGAATCGATAGTAACAAATTTTACATTTCACTACTGGATAGAATCATCAAGGCAATGAAGGTGAATTTGGGCAAACTCTGGGAAACAGAAGAGGACAGGGAGCCTGGCATGTTGTGCTCGATGGGGTTGTGAAGAGTCAGACACCACTTACTGACTAAATAGCGAGTTTAACTTTTCTTGTACTCAGAAACTTCAGTCTTCACATTCCCTGTAGAGTGTACATATTACCATGTAAAATTCTCAACAGCTGAAATTCCGTTCTTTAATTTAATTCTAAGATAAAGCACATAGAATGTGCCTAAAGATCTTGCTTAGCCACTGGATTATGATCTGTTGCAGAGTAAACAGTGGCTCGATGGCTCAGTGGGTAAGGCAGCTGAGCTTGTCGATCGGAAACTCGGTAGTTCAGTGGTTCAAATCCCTAGTGCCGTGTCCCAGCTTCTGCCAACCTAGCAGTTTCTAAATCATGCAAATATGCAAGTAAAAAAAATAGGGACCACCTTTGGTGGGAAGGTAACAGCATTCCATGCACTGTTAGTGTTTAGTCATGCCGGCCACATGACCACGGAGACGTCTTCGGATAGCGCTGGTTCTTCGGCTTTGAAACAGAGATGAGCACCGCCCCCCTAGAGTCGGAAACGACTAGCATATATGTGTGAGGGAAACTTTTAAACATTTTAAATATATGTCTGAATAATTTATCTAAAGAAATGCATTTTTATTTAGCTATCTTAACTGGGTAACATTTCAGTCTTACTGACAATGTATCATGTCTATGAATTCTGCAGTGATCTAAATGAAGATTGATTTTTGAACTTTTTAAAGAAAAATATAAGTTCATCAATATACAACATGCATACATACATTATGTCTTGAGTGAGCTATGAAGCCTATGTCCATAGATATCCAGATATATGTTTCCATCTAGAGGCAGAACATCAGGTGTAGATGGGTACTTTCCTCTGAAATTCAGTCAAATTAATTTCAATTTTGTCAGGTATGATTAGTCTCTGCTAGGAATAGAAATCTAAGCCTTACATAGGGCCTTGAAGATTTGATCCTCCCTCCTAGGCAGTGGGCCAGGATGTCTATTGAACCTTGTCTGTAAGGTTGGTTTAGATTTTTTTTTCAAAATTGGCAACTTTAAGATGTGTGGCTTTAATTTACATATGCCTTAGCCAGCATACTTTTTCTGACATTTTGGGAGCTGAAGTTTACACTTACCAAGTTACCATATTTGAAAAATATTGCTTTAAAGTTTTGTTTGTTTTATTTTTCAAGTACTGTATTAAAAGCTTTGTTTCGAATGTATTATTTATGACAATTTAATTATTTTATTTTTCTGCTTACAGATACTTCAATCATTCCTACCAAATTTCTATTTTAGTTTTACTTTTATATTCTGTTTATGCATTGTTTGTTGTCTAGAATCACCATGTTGAGATTGGTGCCATAATGTCAACCAACCAAATAAGAAAGAAAGAAAGAAAGAAAGAAAGAAAGAAAGAAAGGAAGGAAGGAAGGAAGGAAGGAAGGAAGGAAGGAAGGAAGGAAGGAAGGTGTTCAGTATAACTGTGCCTGCTTGAAAAAAAATAAAATTATCAGAGTCCCAGGAAGTCTGGGAAAAGCAATTTAACTCTTTACTTTCTTCTTTTGAACAAAAACTAAAACCTGTCTTTTGAACCAGACATTTATTTTAGGGCAAAAATATCCCCAGTGCATGCTGGCTGGGGAATTCTTGGAACTGAAGTCTACATTATCTTAAAATCAGCAAGGTTGAGGAACGCAGTCTTAGCTTCTGCCTTCAAAACTAAAGTTCCTATTGATAGCACAAAACTTCTTTCTTCAATTTTATATTAATTTAACTTAATGTTTTACATATGTCTTTTCCCCACAGGGTTTGGAGTGAGGGGGTGGGGGTGGGGAATGGAGAAAATTGGACAAATGCAAATGTTTATATTTGCAAAATTGCTAAAAAAATGCAATCACTTTTGAATTAAAAAAACCCCATCATCTAACATGAATATTACCAGACCAACCAACGAGATCACAAGATAGGAAAGTAATGAATATCTTATGTAGAGAAAACCGAGAACAGATATGTGTTCATGCAGATCAAAGCCCATATTATAATTTTCTCTGGAATCTGTTGTGGTTTTTTTCCCCTCTTGATTTCTAAGCAAAAGATCTGAACCAAAATAAAACCCACTGCATCAAGAATCAGATTGCTCTTTTTTTCCACTGTATTTTTTACAAGGAAGCTTGAAAAGCAAACCATGCCATCTCTTCATGTTTTAAGATGTAATTCTGAACTGAATTAGAACTGAATGAATAATTAGCCAACATTGTGAAATGCAAGCAAGCACTGTGCCATAATTATTTCTTTTTTCAAACTGATTGATTACGGGAGTATATGACTCTCCCTTCAGCCATACCAAAAAGAATTTGCTAGACGGTATTAGACTTGTAGTATTAAGGTTGACGTAGCCTTCCATCCTTCCAAGATGGGTAAAATGAGGATCCAGATTGTTAGGGACAATATGTTGACTCTGTAAACCGCTTAGTGAGGGCGGTAAAGCACTGTGAAGTGGTATATACGGTAAGTCTAAATGCTATTGCTATTCAGAATCTCCTGGCTTTGCCAATTTATTTTGAAAAGTTGCCCACTATTGGAGGAATATAAATCTGGAAAGAAAAATAAAGGCTTGGACTTTTATTGGCTGATAACAACTGATATTGCTTGATATCCTATGAAGGAGCAGAAAGATGTGCTGCTCAGTAGTAAAAGGCAAGAATTGTTATTGGTCCTCAAAGTTGTTGTCGAAGAGCTGAATGTCATATTTATTGGAAGAATAAGGACACTAGATTTTATTGTTTCATCATGGTCACATAAAGTGCTTGCAACATGTGCACTTAAAGTATTTTTCCTTCTTTCCTTCTCCCCACATCCTCCAAAGTCAAGAGTGTGATGGTATTGATGGAGGTAGAAAAGCAGCGCTTCCTTCGAGAGTAAGTAAGTCTCATTTCAACCTTCAGATGCAACATCGACTCTACCTAGCCATTGATTTTTATGTAATGAATTGATTAATGCTCAAAACCTTGAAAATGCAAAGATTGGTAAACATGGACTTCATCTTGCTTTATTGGCAGCTTGTTTCATTGACTGCAAAGTGATCTCTGTAGAGGCAACACTAATATTGGTGTACTTTTGCTATGGGCAAATACTGAACCAATTCACACTGTCAGTTTTAGGATTTAATTGGTGATTCCTTTAAAATGAAATACAGTTTTGGCTGCAACTGAATCTTAGGCCCCTCCATTATTTCACCTGAAATTTTTATATACAAATAGTCCTCAACTTATGAATCATCATCAGTTCAGAGTCCTTGTGTTTTCACAGGAGACCCAAGTCCAGCTACCCCTTGAATTCTATTGAGTCTTCTCTAGCACCAATTTTGCTTTGATCACTAGTTGTTAATTCTTGTATTAGACACAGCAAAACCATTTTTTTCCTATGACTTGAACTCAACAAATACTCCCAGTTATTTCTGCATGACAATGGCTAGTCAAAAACATTTTAGCTAATTAATTAGACAACAGAGAAAATATATTCCAAGATTATAAACTTACACTACAGGTTGGCTTCCTTGATGGCTTTCATTCAATAGGTTTTCAAATTTATCAATGGTGCTGAGTGAATGGTACTCATGCCTGATCCCTGAAGGTATGACTTTTGCAGTGCCTTCATAGTCATGTGGTCAAAATTTGGGTGAATGACAATCCATCTATACTTATACCTACAGGGAGCTTCAAGTCCCACCACCACCACCACCTATCTCCACTCTCCAATCTCTGCTCTTTTGGTCACCATGTTCTGTGTCACCCCTACCATTACCAGATGAACATTTACATCTTGTAGCTCCCACTGTTGATGAAGTTCATCCAGCTTGGTCCTTCGCATAGTTGGTCAGGGATAGCTGTTGCTGCTGGAGATGCATGGTGAGCAAGCTGCCATGTGCTCTACCTACTGCTTCCAACTCATGTTCTCTGTCTTCCTCCTAACACTGCTGTTGCCAAACATCCTTATTTGGCCTTTCATGAGGCAGCTACAGGCTGCCTGCTGCCTTTTTCCTGAGGCTGCACAATGCCTTCCTGAAATCTTGCTGTCTAGGGAATTCTGGTTCTTGAAGACTTTAAAAGTTTACAAATTTGAAAAACATTGCTTTTAGGTATTTGAAAGGGTGTTCCTGCCACCACAAAATAGTGTTTATTTTATATAAAATGACGTATTGGATTGGACTTTTATAACTTACCTATCAGACTGAATTTAGGAAACATAGAGCATTTTCTGGAGAGATCTTGGCAAGGCGCTTTGCTATTTAGTCCAAGTGGTTCTATCTTCTTATCACCAAACTCTCCTCATGAGTCATTTTATCTAAGCTTTATTTGTTAGCTGACTTGGCATGCTGAGCAACTCATTTTCTGCCAGATAAGATGCTTTGATATTTCACTTCCAACAATCAGCTCCAAAATATTTAAAAAGAACATTTTCATTCCTTATGCACACAAATCCTGAAGCCCTCCTTTCCGTCTGCAATTTGGAACAAGTATTCTCAATAAAACACAGTCACTGCCAAAATCTCAATGCTTTCATTCTTTATGTTTTTCCCATGCTATACTATAGGAAAATAAAGATGTTTTTCCAAATTTCGTTCTAGATCTGGGCAGTGTTTTAAAGTTAAATGCCTTGGCTTTCATCTGCATTGGACCACTTTCACAAATTAGGTCCTGAAATTCAGTGATCTACTGTAAGTAAAACTTTTCCAGCTTCAAGTCAAACCTCTCCCATCGGGCCTTCATGAGGTGTACAGCTAAGACAACCTGCATTTCTCACAGTTTCTTACTGGCTGTTTGCATATCTCACAAATCAGGTGCTTTACAGTAGCTAGTTTGTAAGAGTATAGGTAAGAGTATAGGACAGTGATGGCTAACCTCTTTGCCATCATGTGCCAAAAGTGGGGGGTACCCAGGGAGGTTGCACGTCCACATGCCCACACCCATAATTCAATTCACCCCACCCTCTCTAGAAAGGCTCTGGAGCCTGGGGAGAGTGAAAAACAGGCACACCCCAGGCCCTCCAGTGGCTGGAAACAGCCTCTTTCCCAACTTCCAGGGGGCCTTGAATGTCCGAAAATCAGCTGGCCAGCACCCGCATGCACATCAGAGCTGAACTAGGGCAATGTTCGTGTGCCCACTGATATGGCTCTGCATGCCACCTGTGGCACCCGTGCCATAGGTTCGCCATCATGGGTGTAGGAGATTAACTATAGAAGTTATAGTTTTTCTTAGGAAGTAGAGATGTTGGGCTGCAACCAGAGGTGAGTTTCAGCAGGTTTTGACCATTTCTGGAGAACCGGTAGCAGAAATTTTGAGTAGTTCGGACAACCAGTAGTAAAAATTCTGAGACTGGCCCTTCCTCCATCAATTCTATCTCCCAATTCTTAACAGTACCAGATGAATTCTGGGAAGAACTAAGAAAAGAACTGAAATAGAAGAAATGTAAATATCCTGGACAGTATTACAGTTCTGAATTTTTGTTTTGTTCCTCAGTTGGTTAAGGGTATCTGAAATAGAGAAAGACACAATCCAAAAATATCTGCTGAAGTTGAAGACATACTATGGAATTTTTTTTCCTATGCAGTCAGTTCAGAGGAATAGAATTTATGCAGAAATCTTGAATACAGTACAAAAAGAAATTCTGCATGAAAAGTATTTTACAAAGCCAGGCAAGTAGCATTATTAGGTTGGTGGATGAAAGAAGGAAATGGCACAATTGGAATATAAATTCTACTTAAATGGTCTGGCTGGGAAAAAAAACTAGCTGAAACTGCTTGCTTGCTTTAATATCTTTTCTTAATAAAGTATATAGCAATAGCACGTAGACTTACTTATTTATTATTTATTTATTTATTTATTTATTTATTTATTATTCAGATTTGTATACTGCCCATTTCTGAAGACTCGGGGCGGTTCACAGCCTACTAAAAGCCATATCATACAAAACTTTAAAATAAAGTAATTAAAATAATTAAATTGGGTTGTTCGTTGTGCTAAGAATACTTATACAGTATTCTGCATCAGAGTGCTTTACAGCCCTCTCTAAGTGGTTTACAATGTCAGCATATTGCCCCCAACAATCTGGGTCCTTATTTTACTGGCTTCAGAAGGATGGAAGGCAAAATCAACCTTGAGGCTAATTCAAATTGCCAAATTGCTAGCAGCCGGCAGTAATCAGAAGTAGCTGCAGTACTGCATTCTAACCACTGCACCATCACAGCTCTTTAGAGTGCAAATAGTAGTTGCACTGTATCCTGAGAATTCCTCAGATGACAACAATTGAGAATAGACAGGAAGAGAAGAGTTATGTAGGTGGATCTTCCCTGCTGTAATAACAATCCTGAATTTCATAAAGATCTCTCTTTACCTCATCAGCCAATGAAAGCATTCTTCTCTCCAACTCCTCTGTAGCCTCCATAAAATATACACTCACACATATGTCCAGGACATATTTCCCTTCTTGGGATATTTTTGTCTCTCTTGAGATGTTGGGGTTACATGTAGCTTGGACCTTCAAGTTGTACATTTGGGTTGCAGTTCCATAGGTGTATAAGTAAAAACAAACAAACAAGCTCAAATGTTTATTGAGGGGCATCTTGTCATGCCCTTGGTGGCATTTTAACATCGGACAGCGAGAATGGCATATAAATTTAATAAACTTGATTATGTGAAATAAGAAGAGAAGTCTTGGATATTCCGGAGCCCCATCTGACTGGTTTCTCAGCACTAAGAAAAAAGAAAATATTAAGAGGTGAAGGCCAATGGGTTTAAGTGTTAATGTAATGGTCCCTTTTGCAAATGAATCATTGCTGATACCTATTGTTCTTGATAACTATTTTTAAAATGCCATAGTGTATCAGCTGCTACCCAGGACATAGAAGTGCTATATTTTCCGTCCAATTGGGGAAAAATGTAATTTAGCATAGAACCTGCAGAGATGTTCACATCTATGGATGAAATTTGTTCTTTCTATAGTAAATTCATTTCCAATGAATATAACAAAAATTTTATTTGGTTTCAAGGTTACATTTTTTTGGTAGCAGGTTTTTTTTTTAAAAAAAAATATATTTTATTCTGAGGGCTCAAAATGCAATGTATTGTATTTCAGGAAATGCGATACTAGTTTAGATTTATTTTATTATGGCTCATTTTGAAAATGGAAAGATAAGTACTTGTCTCATATAGTTTGGGTTTTAGATTGGAGTGCTATTGTTGTGACATTTAAAATAAGGGGTCTAATTCCACAATAACAATATTTTCTTGTTTAGTTGTTTACAGTAAAAATATTGAGAATAACTTAAGATGCATTCTTAAATTATCCATTTTGGTAGCACTCTATATTATAATGCTCTCTGATTTATGCAGTTTTAAATTTGAATTCACCCTTATTCTCATCATTTCCTCATGCACTTTATTTCTCATGGCACCCAGTAAACATGGGAGCTCAATAGACATTCTTAGGAAGGGAAAGGGCCAAACGATGTCATGATGTAAAAGATATAAAACACGTACTTGCAGCAGATATCATATCATTGCATAATTTATGTGAGACGATAGTTGGTGTACCTTTTAATAACTCAACTATATTTGTAAAGCTTAACTTTCTTTATGTGTGTTTTGATCTGGTCTTTGATTGCAATAAATTACTTTACTATCTAACTAATTTGTGTGATGTCTTTTTTAAAAAATAATTATTTATTATTATTTTTTTAAAACCAAGAACAAACAAAGTTTGCATCTTACAACAGTTCCATATTGATATATATCCACAATTTATATCCCCCCACCTATTCACTTATTTAGATTTGTGGTTCCCCTTTTCCCTACATATTGTATATACTTCTCCTTACTTATTATACATACTATTCTATCAATATATTATTTTATACATTGTATAATTAATATCATTTTACTAATACATATTTATACTTGTGGTTCCCTTATTCCTTACATATTTTATATACTACTCCTTACTTATTATACCTACTACTATATCAATATATTACTTTACATAGATTGTATATTTAATACCATTTTACTAATACTTCCTAATTTCTGGATCATCCCTGTTATATATTTTCTTACTTATTATTCCTGTCCTCTAACCATTTGAACCATGTATTCCATATTAAGTAGTATCCAGTTTTGTCTTTTTCTTTTATTTCTTTCGTATTTGTGTGGTGTCTTAATGCACATGCCATTGCATCTTATTACAGATGCTGCTCTTAGAAATAGGAAATTTGAAATGCATGTGTACACAAACACATGAACACACTTCAAGATACGCATAAATATAGAGCCAGTTCAGTCTAGTGCTTTGTTGGAAACAACGATAACCTTAAGAAACCTTAAGAAGTCAGATACTGAGACAAGGTAAATCAGAGCTTTTCATATCTTTTGCAAAAAGGTTCCCTCCAGAGAAAAGAGAACCTTTTTTCAGACTCATTTCAGTATTTTTATATGTTTCACAAACTGCCAACGCAGCAAAGAACAACACCCCCTTACCTGATTGGTTTACAATCATTTTCATATAGATATACATATATGTTGTGGGACGCAGTGGCTCATTGGTTAAGACAGCTGAGCTTGTCGATCAGAAGGTCGGCAGTTCAGGGGTTCGAATCCCTAGTGCTGCATAATGGGGTGAGCTCCTGTTACTTGTCCCAGCTTCTTCCAACCTAGCAGTTTCGAAAGCAGGTAAAAAATGCAGGTAGAAAAAATAGGGACACCATTGGTGGGAAGGTGACATTGTTTCGTACGCGTTTGATGTTTAGTCATGCCAGCCACATGACCACGGAGACGTCTTCGGACAGTGTTGGCTCTTCGGCTTTGAAACAGAGATGAGCCCCCTAGAGCCAGAAATGACTAGCACATATGTGCAAGGGAAACCTTTACCTTTATACGTATATGTGGCATTAGACATATATGTGGCATTCTCTCAAAAGCTTCCCAAAATTTCCAAAAGTTAGCTTAACATCTTTTTATTATTCATTAAGCAGTATTGATTATGACATGTCAGCTTTCTCTTTACTTACCAAATGGACCTTTGGTCAGTTATTTTTTATCTCAACCTCTTCTGAAGCATTTTTCTTCAGAATAAGCATTTTTATGCCTCGTCATCTTAATACCTTATGTAAGTACATAGCTCAGGTGATTTCTAGCACAATTATGAGAAATTATTGCTTTATGCTTACAGAAATAATTCTGTTCCTCACAGTATATTAGGAATAACTTACAAATAATTACTGATACATTAGAATATTATGAATTACATTCAGAAAAGCAGCTGGTATTGATGTTTGTAAATGTTGAAAAAACATTTGACAATCTAAACTGGAACTTTATGACTAATAAATTGGAATATATGTATTTTGGGCAAGAGATTTACAAATCTTATCAAAGCAATATATTCAAAACAAACAGCTAAAATTATTGTAAATGGAGAAATGACAGAGAAGATTAATATAACTAAAAGGGCATGACAGGGCTGCCTGCTGTCACCCCTGCTGTTTATATTTGCCTTAGAAACTATTTCTAATTTGGAGAAGTCCAAATTTAAAAGTCATAAAAATCAAACATGAAGAATACAGAGTCCAAGCATTCTCTGATGATCTGGTGTTTTTATGGAAGACCCTCTGTAAAATGGAAACAATTTGTTGAAAGAAGTGGAAACATTTGGTACAATAGTGGGGTTTAAGTTAAATAAGCTAAAAACTAAAATGCTAATAAAGAACTGTACCCCAAAACAATGAGGAATTAGAAAAACAATTAGGGATACAGATAGTTAAGAGGGTATTTGGGCATATACGTAGCTCACCACAAAATGCATATCAATTAAAAAGGATAACTATGATAAATTAATTAATCAAATACAAAAAGATTTACAAAATTGGGCTAACCTACGATTGTCATTAATCAATAGAGTAGCAGTGGTGAAGAAGATGATACTACCCAAATTGCTATATTTATTCCAAATTGTGCCTGTAAAATTAGGGAAATATTTTTTCGATAATTTAAATAGAAAAATAGGGAATTTTATCTAGTTGGGAAAAAAACCTAGAATCAAATGTATATTAATGTCTGACAATTAATGCAGGATGCCAGATCCAGAGGGGGTTTTGGAATTGTATTACCAAGCTGCAGTGATGACTCGGTTAAAAGATTGGATTCAACTCCAAAATAGAAGAATATTGACTAGAAGGATAAGACCTTCAAATAGGATGGCATTTTTTTTTTGTGGGAGGGTAAAATTAAGACACACAAGAGACACCAGATCTGGAATGCTTTAATTAATGTATGGAATGAGATAAAGAAAAGATATTATATTAAAGTTCCAGGATGGATTTCATCAACTGAACATAACCTATCCCAATCTACTCGACCCCAGAAAAATTTGGAGATACTTGGAATTGTTAAATGAATTGGGAAATTTAAAAACACAACAGGAAATGGCAACCCAAGTGATGAAGTTTGACTGGTGGCCATACATGCAAATTAAAAGAAAATATAAAACTGATAAAGAACAGTATGGCATATCTAGAGAGAAATTGGAGTTAGATAAAATAATATTAGGAACAGAAAAAAATGATTTCAAAAACATTTATTTTATTGCAGAACAGAGAATTAGACTGTAAAAGAAAATATGATTAGTTGGGCAAAAAAAATTGGACACAATATTGATATAGACCAGTGGGATACATTACAAACTTGCAATGTCAGCTGCTTATAAAGAGAACCTGAACTAAATGTTTTGCCACCAGCAAGATTGGCCAAAATCTTCAAGAACAGGTCCCTGAAATGCTGGAGATTTTATTTTATTTTTATTTATTTTATTTTGTTGATTACATATTAGGTAATATATATAAGTATAAATTGGATATAAAATTGAATACAAATAAAGAGAACATTAGGACAGGAATGGTAGGCACGCTGGTGCTCTTATAGACGCCCCTTACAGACCTCTTAGGAATGAGGTGAGGTCAACAGTAGACAGTTAAAGTTAAATATTTGGTTAAAGATTTGGGGAAGAAAATACAGAGTCAGGTAGTGCGTTCCAGGCATTGACCACTCTGTTGCTGAAATCATATTTTCTGCAATAAAGTTTGGAGCGGTTCACTTTAAGTTTGTATCTATTGTGTGCTCTTGTATTGTTGTGGTTGAAGGTGGGACATCGTGGCAGATGATTTTATGAGCTATGCTTAGGTCGTGCCGAAGGCGGCATAGTTCTAAATTTTCTAAACCCAAAATTTCAAGTCTAGTGGCATAAGGTATTTTGTTGCGAGCAGAGGAGTGAAGGACTCTTCTTGTGAAATATTAGTGTACACATTCAATTGTATTAATGTCAGATATGCAGTGTGGATTCCAAACAGATGAGCTGTATTTGAGGATAAAATTAAGGGCTTGTCCGGGATATGAACCCGGGACCCATAAAAGATCCAGATGTGGAAAGATCTATCACAATATCCATATGCATATCTCTTTTCCAGTAGGTTCTAGATCAATTTTAGCCTTCTTTCCTTCTTTCTTTACTTAAGGTTTATTTAGTTGTTTTTTAAAAATCACAATCTCTAATGCATATGGTTAGCCTGTTCTGTGAAAAGCACCCTATCTATTCTCCACTGACCAGAACATAACATAATAACAGTTGGAAGGGACCTTAGAGGTCTTCTAGTCCAACCCCCTACTCAACAGGCAAGCCTATAGCATTTCAGATAAGTGGTTGTCCAATCTTTACTTAAAATTTCCAGTGTTGGAACATTCATAATTTTTGGAGGCAATTTGTTCCACTGATTAATTGTTCTAACTGTCATGGAAATTTCTCCTTTGTTCTAAGTTGCTTCTCTCCTTGATCAGTTTCTATCCATAGCTTTTTGTCCTGACCTCAGGTGCTTTGGAGAATAGCCTGACTCCCTCTTCTTTGTGGCATCCCCTGAGATATTGGAACACTGCTATTATGTTCACCCCTAGTCTTTCTTTTCATTAAATGTCCATTATTTTTGAATTATTCAGCATATTGGTATTAAAAAGAGGGAGAATATGGTAGATTCATAAGTTGATTGTAGGCTATTTGAAAGTCAAGTTCTGCTTTAAAATAATATCTGAGGATAGCTTTTCACAAACAAAATTATTTATTATACTAATAAATAATGTGAAAATATTTGCAGACCCCTCGCATCCTAGACATAAATTGTTTCAACCCCTACCCTCAAAATAACACTATAGAGCACTGAACACCAAAACAACTAGGCACAAGAACAGTTTTTTTTCCTGAATGCCATCACTCTGCTAAACAAA
>JANHFP010008400.1:214410-225596 GCA_032468135.1 Calamaria suluensis | reverse complement strand
GAGTGAGTGAGTGAGTGAGTGAGTGAGTGAGTCAGTCAGTCAGTCAGTCAGTGGTATTTCGCATATATATGTTAAGATTAACTACTGTGCATGTGTGTATGATTGAGATACAGTGACAGATATTTCTGCACCCCTAAATCCTCAAAGTTCCTTAGTTACTTCAAATAATAATAATTATATGGTAAGGTTAATGTTGTAACCCTGCCTGTGGCAGGAAAAGAATAATGTCATGTATGTGTCCCATTTTTTAAAATTCAAAATGTTCTGAAAACATAACATAACCTCATTTCTTTTCATGAAGAAAGTTCTTTCTTTCCTTCTGAAGCTCCTTCCATAGGAAATTCCTTCAGAAGAATTCAAGGAATTGTCAATTACTCCAATTAATATTAACTGTTTTCCAAACAACTGCCCTTTTAAGTTGACCTTTGAGTGGTCTATTAGGGACCACACTCCCAATAATGGATATGGCTGGGACCAAAACATAATTGGATTGTTCTTTCACTTTAAATTAATCTAATGAATTAATCACAGCTAATATGATCGAAACCCACATATTCATAATATTCCCATTCTGTCACATTAAACTTTACACTTCAGCTTTAACTTTTGAGGGACTTGGGGAGCCCTCAAGATTGTTCCTTCACATTTCCTGACACCACCAGTTCTGCATCCTTACTTTTATGGCACATATTTTTGTGCTATATTCCTTGTGAAGCTGAGCACAAATTACTGACTTGGGATGGTTCTCTATCAGTTGACTGACTAATCAATGAAGAGCAAACTGGGATCCATGCTACAGGAATTTGATTTCTCCATTTTGATCCAAATACCTATTCCAATAAACTGAGTGTTGATTATTTATTAGATGAACCCCTTCCTTAAGTAAGGCTGTTTTTTTAAATAACTGAAAAGTCAACTTCACAGGATCTAGCAAATGGAACCAGAAAAACTGACTAGGGATTAAGCAACTTCAGAGTTGGTGGGCCTGGTCCACCATCACTCAACATAAAAGGAAACATTCTTCTTATCCTGTGAATGGGTTCCATTCTATCTTTCTTTTTTCCAAAAGAATTTTCATTAGTTTTCAAAGGGTATGGAAAGGGAAAATGGAAAAGAAGAAAGGTACATTTTAATGCTTAAGCAGTCAAACTGTTATCCAGGTCTAAATGATGTAGAACCATAGTGAACAATATTATAGTATAATCCTTAATATTATAGCATTCAAAAATGCTTTAAAAGTTCATGTTATCTTCACCATCCTTTCTCTTAACATCCAATTAACCATCAATGTAGTTTTTCCGTATTCCAAAACATAATACATCCTTCTTTCCTTTAATTCTACTATTACCCTATCCAATTCTACTGCTTTTAAGTTTTTCTTAGTTACATTCCTATCTCATAGTAATAGCTAAATATATAAACTTCTCACTATTATTAAAATATATTCAAATTTTCAGCTATCTTTAAACATACTATATACTGTATTGCTAATATATCTTTTTGTTTCTAAATTGGACTTGCAAGTGTTAGTATCTTCTTATTAATAGAAATGTTAAAAATCAAATATATTTTTTGATCTTCTAACCATATCTTTAAAATTTTTATAATCAAAGATAGTATCATTTATCTTGAGAGTTCCATTCTTTCTTCCACCTAGGATTAATAAAAGGCAACTAAAGTTATAGTGGAGTTTTAACAGAAAAAAATTAATTTTTATGTTATACTGGTTCTAACATTAATTGTATAGGTGAAGTGATATCTATATTTGTGTAAGCTTTTATTTTTGTTTATGATTAGTTTGATAATCTCTATAGAATTGCTGGGAATTGGGCAGTATATAAATTTAAACAACTATTTTTTATGAGAAAGAAAAAGAACACAGTATGATACACAGAAAAAATATGCCTTTCTTGGAAGGAATAGAAATAAAATTGCAGTTGACTTGAATGAGGTTCCATATTTATATATATACAGTAAAGACACCCTTCTTCTATCTGTATTGCTTATACATTTGTTTTATCCATTATCATTCTATTATAGTTACATACATTCTCCATTTTATGAATTCTAGTCAGTTCTTGTTTTTCGACCCTCTTTTCTGCTCCAACCATTGATAAAAATTGTTCCATATCTTGTAGTATTTTGACTCACCATTATTTTTCAATTCCAAGGGTTCATGTATCCATTTCCGCACATGTGAACATTTTTTTGATCTTCTAGAGGAGTTTCCCTTTTTTCCCCCAATTTTGGTCAAATCTCATTCTTGCTGCTGTTATAATATGTATGCACTGCATATCAGTATGCAAATGGGTATTAAACAAATAGCATTTTAGAAATGGGAATGATGAAAACTGCAGCCACAATGCAACGTAACATTTTCTTCCTTTGACTATCCAAGAATTTTGAACAATAGTTTCATTTGTATTTTATCTCTTTGCTTTTGGATTTGATTCAGAAAAAACAGAATAGTTTATTTCCATTTTGTAGTCTTATAGAAATTCTTTTTAGATTGAGGGGTCATTCTGGGGTCTCATGGATTGTATATGCGCAAGACAAAATAGAAAGTGGGTTGATTAAAGCAGAAAGTGACCCTGTCCACAGAGGTTTCCACATTAATTGTAAACAGCTTCCTTACTTTTCTCCACTTTCTCCATCTTCTCCAAGACTGATTTAATCAGTCTTAAATCAGATGGATATTATACTCTGATACAAAAAATGAAAGATACTTGAGAATCAGGCTAGTAGAGCACCTAAAGTCCTGAAGACAATATAGAGCAGGGGTCTCCAACCATGGCAACTTTAAGCCTGGCGGACTTGTCCCCATATTCTATATTTGTGTTGTATTTATATTATTATTATTAAGTATAGCTTTTCATGCAGTTGCATTACAAAATTCATTTTTAATTCAGTGTCTGATTGCTGAATAATTATGATGGTTATCAAGACAAAATTATTAGCCTTACCTAGCTTTGAACCTGGAATGTTACACTGAATTTCAAAATTAATGATTAAGATCATTTACAGATTGCTTCAATCAGGCAATGGACTGAACCCTCCAGTCAATATAATTATTCATCTATATGTCATGCAACAATTCTTCTCAATTATTTAAACGAATCATCCATCCAAACTTTCATTTATTATTTAATTTGTGAGAAGACATATAAATATTGTTGAGATGCAATTTGAAGAATGGACTAGGATAGCTTTCCTGCCTTCAAAATCAGGTCTGTGCACAGCTGGCTGCCACTTCTAACTTGTAGAAGTTGAGAGAGAGAGAGAGAGACACAGAGAGAGAGAGAGACTGAAAGGTATTAAGTAGGCAGTGAAGTTCAGTCAGATCAGCATCAGCTTCTAAAATTGCTATGTATGTCTTCACCTTCTGATTCATAGATGCTACTTCAGCATGCTGAGACAGAAAATAGACCTCCGGTGAGCCTCCTTGGTTAACCATACCACACCAAAGCTTGTTCTGGGTGCCACTTAAGATACAGAATGGACAGTGTCAATTACTTATTCTGCTCCTTCATTGTTTGATTGTTGATAAAATTTCTGTTTAACTGGGTAATTTTGGCCAACCCTTACAGTAGGGCAGCTGACAAAGGAAGCAGGAGATCCTCATTTTTGCACGGTTGTTCTGTGTTGTAGAACTGGCATTTTTCCTTGGTAATGAGCATTCACAGCAGGGCACCATTTTTGACTGGATGAATGGCTCAGCTTCCCACAGTGTCTCAAACCAGAAACTTTCATTGCCTGGAAATTATGCCATGGCTGATTGTATGCCCTCTAACAACACCATGTTTAACCTGGGTCTCTTTCTCGCTAAGACCAATGGCTATCCATTTCGTTCTGTCACACAAAGGAGCCAATGTGTTAGCTCAGTTCAATCCAATAATAGCAATAGTATAAACTGAACATCTGAGTAAAGGAAAGTTGCTTCCATATTATTCATTGCTATAGCCAAGGATCAAATTTAAAAAAGAAAAAAGGCAGGTTCACAGAACAGCAGTATTCTACTGCTCAGTGTGGTAAATGTTAGACCAATATAATATCAAGATGTCCATGCTAGTAACTGTTAGTTTTATCGCATTCATATTTTAAACATAAAGTGAAATTTGACAACATTTGAGGTTTCCTAAGGTAGGCATCACACTTTTGGGGTTATGGTGAAAGCAGAACTGTAGTTTTTGAATTATGGGAGTACGGTTGTTGGCTCTCATCAAATGCCTTGTTAAAAAATAATAAAATGATTGCACTGGGAAGCCTACTATTTCTTTCTCACAAATTATTGTTTCCTCCCTTTGTGTGAGGGATTCATAATTCCAAAGGAGACGGCAACTAGGTTCCATCTTCAGAATATTTGTGCTCTGTGAAAACTTTTGGATCTTTACCTTTGAAGCCAAGGGCATTCCTGATCTGCTTGATTCTAGAAGGTGGTGCTTTGTTTATGCTGATATTCTTCAATTCTCTTAAGGAGATCTTAAGTTAAAAAGAGAAAATCTGGAATTGCAAGGTGATATATTTTGTAATGCTCAGCTGATGGAAACATCTAAATTTGAGAAGAACTGATTTTGAAAATGGTAAGCCTACAGTTGATGTAGGCTACAGTTGATGTACTACAGTTGATGGTAAGCCTACAGTTGATGTACAAATGTTGACCATATAATTGCCAAGGTGTATATGCTTTTGGTATAGGACGCAGTGACTCAGTGGGTAAAACAGCTGAGCTTGTCAATCGGAAGGTCGGCAGTTCAGCGGTTCAAATCCCTAGTGCCGGGGTGATCTCCCATTACTTGTCCCAGCTTCTGCCAACCTAGCAGTTTTGAATGCACATAAAAAATGCAAGTAGAAAAAATAGGGACCACCTTTATTAATACAGTGATGCATTCATTTTATATTGTACCCTAACATAGGCAAAAACCTTGTAATCAAATAGTCTTTTTTTCGCTCAAGGAGATAACCCAGACACTTTCGCTAAATACTTCAAATATACCTAATAAGCGAGATGTATTGAACATAAGTCCAACAAAATAAATAAATTCCAGGACGTTTCATATAGCTTGACAAAGGGGAAGTGCACAGAAGGAAAGGTGGGGGGAGAGAAAGGGAAGAATGATAATGGCCCTTTCAACTCTTTTTATACACTAAATCTACCTTCTGCCATTTCCCCTTGAGGAGATACCTGGACAGCAAGAGAAGTGACAGGCAGGTCACAGCAGGAGCTTACAAAACGTTGAGTTGTTTAATGCAGAAGAATGGTTTCTTGTTTGAACAGCAAAATGTTCAATTTTATGGCATTATGAGCAAATGGTTTATTACATGGCTAAGCACATCGACAGTTCTCGGGACCCCCAGAATATTTCAGCGCAACTCTCAGCATTTGCTTATAATCATCTCCCAACTGGCCGCCAATTGCAATTCCAAAATAATGTGACCTAACCCACAATGTCCTAGAATAATGTAACTGGAAGGTCCTTGTTTGCTAGGTTTTACCAGGTGTTTAAACTCAGATAAAAAACCTGTATCTAAATATGCTCTACATATGCATTAAAAATGAAATAGATAGTTATACTATAAAAAAATATGTTTGGACTGTACTTTGAACAGAAAAAATATTTTTTTAAAAAAGGTGCACTTTATATTCAGCCCTTTTGTGGGATTATTATTATGGGTTTTAATGGTTTTTTATTTTGGCTTTAATACTGATTACTGTATATAAGAATGCAGCACTTATTAAGGATTATAAATTGGGTAATGCGCATAAGTTAAAGAAATATGTTTTTTTGTTTTAAAAATAGAGAGCATGGTAAACAAGGTATGCTAAGTATGATTTCTGGAATATCTTCTATGTATTTTACTATCAGTAACTATACATTTGATCACACGTGTACAGCATAACATAGGGCAGATTGTCATCTATATTCTAATCTGGGTCACATGACCAAGAAGGAAGAAAAAATGGTGGTCAAGGTTCCAACTAATGAACCAAATCAGATCTCTGAAACTAGAATACTCCTCAAAAAATGTCTTTATTGAGTACATCATATCGACACTGCTTTAAAGGAAAGCCAACTCTAAATCCTTCCCACAGTTTTAGTATAATTAAAATAGGAAATAAGCCCATTCCCCAAGTGCCACAGGTCATGTTGGCCAATTAAGTCAAATGGCAGGATCTACAGGCAGTCCTTCCCCAACCTTATTCTTTGCCAGTAGAGATGACTTTGATTCTCACAAGAAAGCTGTCTGTTGTGTCTAGCAAGGCATTCCAACCTTCTTCCCATCTTCCCCCTCTGTGTGGCAACTGAGGAACAGAAAATGGCTGTTGCCAGGTTCTGCTCAAATTTGACATGGGCTTAGAATGTAGAAGCTTAGATGAAGCATTCTTGAACTGTTTCATCCATGAGGAAGGGGGTGAATTCCTGGTGATTAATCCCCTTGTCAGTATTAAGTTGGGTCTCTAATCCATTTTTAATTTCCGTCTTTCTTTTGTTTCTTTTTTTTTATCCATTCAAAATTTAGTCTTAATAGAGTTGGAAGGGACCTTGTAGGTCTTCTAGTCCAATCCCTTCTCAAGCAGGAAACCATACACCACTTCAGACAAGTCTCCAGTGCTTGAGCACCCACAATTTTTGGAGGCAACTCATTCCACTTATGAATTGCTATAATTGTCAGGAAATTTCTCCTTAGTTTTAGGTTACATCTCTCCTTGATCTGTTTCTATCCATTGCTTCCTGTCCTGCCTTCAGGTGCTTTGGAGAATAAGTTGACCACCCCTCAAAGGTCTGAGGCTGGACCTGGATAGAACTGATGTAAGAACGCTCAGGAACCGTCAAGCAAAAAAACAACAACACTTTAATCAGGCAGGAACCTTGGTATGTAATGAGTGTGAGTAAAATGAGAACCAGGGACATGGTGGCTCAGCGGGTAAGGCAGATGAGTTTGTTGATTGGAAGGTTGGCAGTTCAGCGGTTCAAATTCCCAGTGCCATGTATTGGGGTGAGCACCCGTTACTTGTCCCAGCTTCTGCCAACCTAGCAGTTTTGAAAGCAAGTAAAAAATGCAAGTAGAAAAAAATAGTGACCACCTTTGGTGGGAAGGTAACAGAGTTCTGTGCTTCAGTCATGCCAGCCACATGACCATGGAGACATCTTCAGACAGTGCTAGCTCTTCGGCTTTGAAACAGAGATGAGCACCTAGACAACTAGCACATATGTGCGAGGAAAACCTTTACCTTA
Source organism: Calamaria suluensis (assembly GCA_032468135.1). Taxonomy (NCBI): domain Eukaryota; kingdom Metazoa; phylum Chordata; class Lepidosauria; order Squamata; family Calamariidae; genus Calamaria; species Calamaria suluensis. Next base: position 218,361 of record JANHFP010008400.1, on the reverse strand, counting down.
AAATGAGAACAGATGGTTGGCAAAGTCAGAAGTAGCCTTGCTTGCCACTTGCTTCATTCACCCACCCCAGGTATGGTGAGCCCTGGACTGAGATTCAACGTCCCCCTTCCTTATGGAATCCCCTCAAATATTAGAACACTTTTATCATGTCACCTCTTGTCCCTCTTCTCACTAAACTAGGCACATCCAATTCCTGCAACCATTCTTCATATGTTTTAGCCGCCAATCCCCTAATCATCTTCGTTGCTTTTCTTTGTGCAGAATACTGTTCAGTTCTGTTTCTGGACTTCGTGTACTGAAGGGCCAAGTTTTGATAACTTCTTTTCAATTTCAATTTTTGTTTCTTTCCAATTACCGGTTGGTTGGTAAGAATAAAATAGGTTACAGAATGGTGCAGAAATACAATCTAATGATTATTATGTAGCCAGAGCAATGCTGGAAATAGATCCAAAAGTGCTTAAAATGTATCTTAAGGGCAATATGACATTAATGAATTTTCTTAATGTACCTTTTAATAGACATAATATTTTATGTAGACATTTTATGCAAGTGTGTATGTGTGTGTACATATGTACATGTCAGAGATGGGTTTCAGTAGGTTCTGACCAGTTCTGGAAAACTGGTAGTGGAAATTTTGAGTAGTTCAGAGAAACAGTAGCAAAAATTCTGACTGGCCCCGCCCGGATCTATTCTCTGCCTCCCAAGTCCCCACTGATTGGGAGGAAATGGGGATTTTGCAGTATCCTTCCCCTGGACTGGGCTGGGAATGGAGATTTTACAGTATACTTCCCCTGCCACACCCATCAAGCTACGCCCACCAAGCCACACCCACAGAACCAGTAATGAAAATTTTCAAAGCCCACCACTGATACACATGTACAAACAAAATGTCAAAAGTTGCTGCTGGAGTTGCATGGAGTAAATGAGCTTTCACGGACATGGGAAGGTGCTTATGGGAAGGAACCCCCACGTATCTACAGTGGTAAAATCACAACAGCAAAGTTCCCTCGAAAACAAAGGATCTCCTGTTCAATGATCCTGAATATTCTGTTCAGTGATTTGCATGCTGTGCTCACCCAGCAAAGCTTGATGCCTGAAAGTCACAGGGATTGATGTAGCAGAAACAAATCAACAGGCTTTTCAGGCTGCCTGCACAGATACTATTAAGCAAATATGTTATTACAAGAATACTCTTTGGATGATGTAGTTAAACCATTATCTTTGTACAAACTGGTGGCATTGCAGATTGGAAAAGAAATCAAACCATCTGTAATAGATACTTCCTGATTTAATGAGCACATTGTTTTAGAGATACATGATCTGAAAATAAATTTGAGGTTCTTTTTTTTTTTTTTGAAAGACTGGAGCACAATGGTTTAAATCCGTCCAGTGCTAATGAAAGGAAATAGCAGGAAAATTTGTTTTCAAGCCATTAATCTTGCTAAAGTATCTCTAATGGGAAGTCTACGCTTGTTTGCGCTGCCCACCCCCAAGAAATATCAAATGAGAAGAATATAAGGTAAGGTCAAGGATCAGAAATATATCCATAGAAATGGTCATATTTTATTTTATATTTTCTTCTTCTCAAAGGTCTTATGAGTCAAATAATGTTATCAAAATGGCAGAAAAGTAGCAGCCAGAATTACAGTATGATGTTTTTTTTGCCTTGGATGATGATATTAATAAGCAGTGCTGAAATTTGGAGGTTTGCATTACAAAGCTACCCTTTTATTATGGTTTTTCCTCATTCATTGCAATTTGCAATGGTGGGCAAAGTAATTTTGTATCTGCTTCAGGACCAAAATTGAGGAGCAGTGTGTTTTTAATTCAATGAATCAAAATCAAAAGTTAGCTTTATACGTGACGAATTTTCTGGTACTTAAATTCTGCCTTTTTTTCAAAAGGGCACAAGAACACATATGAGCATTTGCATGTGCATTCCAACTCATTGTCAACTCTGAAGCCATTTTGGGGCATCTTCAGGGCTGCCACAGTAAGAATGGTTGTAGGTATGGAAATGGGAGGGGGAGTAGATATAGCTGGAGACTTATAGCCAAAATAAAATTCTTTCTCCTGGGAACCAAGGACATTCAGGTGTGGACTGAAACCAACTGGAGTTGGGACTTGGACCCGTTTGGACCATGTGATGGACATGTGGACTGGGAGGAAAGAACTTTGATTTTTAATTTGGATGGGGAAAACATTGGGATCTTCAGAGTTGGGTTTTCATCAGATGTGCCAATATGACATGCCTAATAAATTTGGACTTTGAGGAGCACCTTGGCCTCAGAGTTTTGATTGCTTTGGGTCTGTTACTTGGAACCCTGACCCTCATCTTTATATTGAAAAATGCTATTTTACTTAATAGCAACAGCACTTAGACTTATATACAACTTCATAGTGCTTTACAGCCCTCTCTAAGCAGTTTACAGGGTCAGCATGTTGCCAACCTCGCTCCTCATTTTAGTGACCTCGGAAGGATAGAAGGTTGAGTCAACCTTGAGCCAGAGAAAATAAAACTGCTGGCAGTCGGCAGAATTAGCCGGCAATACTGCATTCTAATCACTGTGCTACCATGGCTCTTTATATTTTTCGTGATTCTATATATTGAAAGGTGGTATTCAACCAGTTCAGGCAATCTTGTAGCAGAAATCATGGATAGACCTGCCCGGCTGCCCCAGTTCTTTGCCGTCCTATTTAGGCATGTTTTTGTGGCCAAGCACCATGTGAGCAAAGTGCATACATGGAAGGATATGTGCATGTGTGGAAATGGCGTGTGCGCTCACATTTGTGAACTGGGAGGGAAAGTAAATGAATGTATATGTTGATTAAATTGTACATGGCTTACAGCCCCTCTGTGTAGGAGTTTGATAGTTAAAACGTTTGATGGATAGTGTCGTGCCTCAGCCACAGTCTGATTCAGACACAGAGGTGTTAACTGACTTGGCTGGAAATGGAATGGACCAAGTAGCCGATGATGTCATGGACCCATTAGCCTCTGCAGCTGGGAGCGAGACCTCAGAGGACGAAGAAGAAACAGTCCCCCTATCAGATGCTAGGGAGAGACGCAGGGACAAGAGACGTCAGGAGCGATTACACCTGAGTAAACATTAATTATGGAAAAGTTTTATAAGGAAGTGAATGGGTGGGGTTTCTTTGCTGGGACCAAATCATGACTTTCGTATCAGAGTTTCTGTGTATGCCTTGCTCCTATTTCCTGCCGTGTTACCATCTGTGGTATGTGTTAATTAGTTTTCTGAATTGCAGCCAAAACTCCTGGCAATTCTGTGTCTTTTCAAAAAGTGCCATGAACTTTTGATAAAGACATTATGTTTTGCTACGTTTGTTTCGGGAGTTTTTTCCTGTTAATTGGGTTTGGCGGGATCATCACAGATGGATGGATGGATGGATGGATGGATGGATGGATGGATGGATGGATGGATGGAGCAAAGTATCATTGTTGCTCCTCCTCCTCTGTAAAAAACTTTCCTCACAATATCATCATTTTTGCTTCGGAAAATATGAACTCGTTTAACTGAGTGGTAATTCGTCAATAGGCAGAATCTGATAACAGTCATTGAAAATGCCAACCATAGCATTTTGCTTTTACTAAAATGTTTTATTATGTAATGAAAATTTGAACAGAAAGGGAATGCCAATGTGTTCTAGATGTGGAATTTGTGCTGAAAGATAAAAGGGCTATGTTTCCCCATTTAGTATAATTTAGCAACTCTTATTCAGCAGAGCTTCTGTGAACCATGGTTAATTTCAGAAGGCAGTTTCATCTCCCTTCTGCTTTGCTTCTTTAGCTCAGAAACACTAGACTGTCAATTCCAGGAATGTGCAGCAAGTTAGTGGCATTTTCAGCTTGTTCTCCTTCTTGTACTTTTTAAAAACTTTTTTAAAGACAAATTTGGTGTTTTAATAACCTGCAAAAATGGAGGAGTTTCC
>JANHFP010008400.1:46701-57426 GCA_032468135.1 Calamaria suluensis | reverse complement strand
AGTAAAAAGGAAAAACTATACCTGATAAGACATGTGAAAAGATGTGACATTATACATATATGTAAATTTAAAAATTAATTTTTTTTCTGTACTTAAAACTGTTACAATAAAACTTTTTTCAAAAAAAAAAAAAGAGATGGGGTCACTACAGAAAAGCCTTCTCTGTCATTTCTTAAATCTAATTGTTCTTAGGGCAGAACAAAAATCAATCAATCAATCAATCAATCAATCAATCAATCAGAATAGAACTAAAAGGGACCTTAGAGGTCTGCTACTCCAAGCTCTGTGCAAGCAGGAAACCCTGACCTATACCATTTCAGGCAGGCTGTTTAGTCTTTTCATAAAAATCTCCAGTGATGGAGTACCTACGACTTCTGAAGGCAAGCTCTTCCACTGGTTAATTGTCCTCACTGTTAGGAAGTTACTCCTTAATTCCAAGTTGCTTCTCTCCTTGATTAGTTTCCATCCATTGTTTCTTGTCTTGCCTTCTGATGCTTTGGAAAATAAGTTGATTCCCTTATCTTTGTGACAGCCTCTCAAATATAGGAATATTGCTATTATGTCACCCCTAGTCCTTCTTTTCTCTAAACTAGCCTTATCCAATTCCTGCACCCGTTTGTCATATGTCTTAGTCTCCAAGCACTTAATTATCCGAGTTGCTCTTCTCTGCACTTTTTCCAAAGTCTCAACATGTTTATGTAATCTCTAAATAATACGGCTTCATTGCCAGATTTAAAGAAATCTCTAAATAATATGGGTTGATTGCCAATTTTAAAGATTAAAAGCAGCATTTAAAAACAATTTTAGAACAATGAGGTCCAAAGAATCCAAAAGTTACATCAAAATGATGTAACAAGTTGTCACAGCATGTCATGAGCTCCTGTCCTAGCACATGTGTGCAATGTCACAATGCACATAAAGAATGGACAGAGTTCACATCACAGTGGTGTGATACCTGTTTTCTCATTCCTCCTTTGTATCCTTATGTATATGTCTGGATTAGACATATACTATAATACAAATTGCTATATGAACCAACTATCTGATTCCTAGCAACATTTGGACAGCCATATTTTCAACCAGAATGTGTAACATATAAAGTTTATGAAGCATCCTGTAACCACTGCATATTGTACTTGGATGTCATTACTGGAAAATCAGTATTCTCCAAATAAGTAGAATATTAATTATTATTCTTCAAATAATTATTGTAGAATAATCAGAGAAAGCTTATGCAATAATGCATTTTTTAATTTTATAATTTTAGGTTGGATAATGGATTGGATAGACTTTTAGGATGGATAATGGGGTTCTTAACTACCATTTACTGCTATTTATTGACAACATATTTGCAAACAGTACTTATTGTATTTGTATATCTTGGCCCTCTATTTCTTTAATAATGAATGAATGTTTCAGATGAGCCACATTTTCTTGTAGGGCTAAAAGGTGAAGTTACTAGTTATTAGACTGATCACACAATGCATAACAAATATCAAGATGAACAGCGTGAAATAATAAATGTGTATTATCATCTCCTACATTTCATCTGAGCAAAGTGCATTAATTGGAATATTGTAATGTTTGTTTGTCTTTCTGTTAATTAAATTATTCCCACCACCACCACCACTGAATTTGGTATGGATGGGCACAGATTTTTCTCTCTTATGTTCTACATTTTAGAAATATAATTATTGCTGTTTAGATGAAACCTTCTCCTTGCGATTTAGTGACATTCTAATTTATGCTAATACAAAATGAACCGCCTTGTAAAAACTATTTCCTAAAAATATATAATTGCATAGTGGAGAAAAGAATGAATGCATAAAGTGTTTTTCTCCCCTCTAATTACATTCCATATTTGTTTTTATCAGCCAAGTTCCAAGGCTATTTAGTGCCTGGAAAAAAGAAAGATATTTATTTTTTTCTTCCTGATCCTTCCACACCATTCAATAGTTATTATAGTTCCATAAAAAATTATATCCATGGATGACATGGAGAAAGAAAGGAAAAACATTTAAGTCTCATTGTATGAGAGGACTCTTCATGCTTTTCTGGATTCATCCTGTAGTTTCAACTGATTAGCCCCACTTCTACCTTACAAGATTTTCCAACTTTAGAATCTTCAGCTGTAGATTTTTAGAATGTATATTTGTTAGGAAGCTAAGATTCAGTCTAATTAATTAAGGTAGTGGGTTAAATAAATAATTTGGGCAGACAACTTTACACTAAGATAGCTGCCTAAAGTGCATGTTAGTCAATCTTAATTAATTGATAAATTAAGATGAGTAACCTTTAAGGTGACAAGGATAATTTCCTACAGCTAAGGGAGACTTCCTTTTTCACATTTCAAGGGACAGGCAAATACCATTGAGAGAACTCAGTTTGAAATATATGGACATCCTGAGCCTTGAAGAGTGTTAAAAGTGATAATAAGCATCTTTAATTGTACAGTTGTTACAAATGTATGTGGGCATATCAATTAACGGACAAAACTACTAAAGCTGATGAATCCTGTCTAGCTGCAGTTTTAGGTTCGTCTTCTAGAACAGCCCATGTATAGTTCAAGAATAGCTCCATGGATGTGTATCTCTGTCTCTCTGTCTCTCTGTCTCTCTGTCTCTGTCTCTCTGTCTGTCTGTCTCTCTCTCTCTCTCCTTTTTATATCACTCTCTCATCTCTGTTTCTATCTCTATCATCTATGTAACCCTATCTCATTCTTTCTTTCTTGAATCTCTGTACCTATTTACCATCTCTCTCTATGATCTTTATTATTTACATCTCTTTTAAAATCTTTTAAACTGCTTTCTACAAATATATAAAACCCCAAGTATAAGTTTATTCTTAATTGAACTCCACCAGAAAAGATAAAGGATATTTTTAACTTTTCCTCCTTCCAATTAGAGCAGAGGGTTTTACTTCCTTTTGCTCAGTAATGAGGATATTGCAGCCAAACAGCTGCATATGGCACCTGCCAGAATGCTCCATATGTGCTTAGCCATTAATAGAGTTTAAATTACTTCAGGTTCATAAAAATCTGCTTCTACTACTTTATGGTGTTCACCAACATGCTATAGCTTTATCATAACTTATAGATCTTGGGTTATTTGTAAGGGGAGAAGAGATATAATTAGTTTGCTTGTTTATTTGTATTTAATTTATATGCTCTAATATTAAGCTTACTCCACCACAATCCTAATTTATCTTCTGGCAAAAAATAAGTGTTTGCACTAAAATATATGCTGCTACAATGTACATGAAATATACAACCAACCAGTGATAGGTTGCTCCCGGTTCAGACCAGTTTGCGCAATCCGGTAGCGCTGACCGGATGATGTCACTGAACCGGTTCTTACCGTCTGCGAACTGGGACCTCCCGCGCACCCCGTTGTGATTTACAGATCTCCCCCCTTTTTTTCAGCAGCTGAATTGGTGTGGCAGAATTCATTGCCATGCCTCGCATCTCCAAAACTGTTGTGAGCATGCACAGAGTGCACGTTTGACAAATGTGCTCCTTCGCGCATGTGCAGAGAACATGGTCGGTGTGCACGCACACAAAGCATGCTGATCTGCACTCCAGTGGGCATGCACAGAACACATAAAACATACCGGTCATGAGTGCATTTTGCGTGCATGAGAAGAGAACTGGTAATAAAGGTAAATGGAACCCACCCCTGCAACTGACACCCTAAGTTGTTTTTGCAAGATATGTTAAGTTAATCATATCAAATCTTTATCGTCACATCTTTATTAATATTATAGACCAGCACTAAAAATAGTCCTCAACGTACGACTACAACATAGTCCATAATTTCTGTCATTAAGTGAACCATATTTTAAGTAAAATTTGCCCCATTTTACAGTCTTTGTTGCCACCATCGTTAAATGGATCACTGCTAACTGTTAGTAACAAGGTTGTTAAGTGAATCTTGGCTTCCCCCATTGACTCTTCTTGTGAGAAGGTCACAAAAGGGGATCACATGATGCCAGGAGACTGCAACACATCATAAATATGAACTAGTTGCCAAGCACTTAAATTTCAATTACATGAACTTGGCAGTGCTGCAATGCTGCACACTTTTCTTAAGTGTGAAAAACAGTTATAAGTCACATTTTTCAACTCTGTTATAACTTCACAGTCATTAAATATAACTGTACTATCTCTGTACTAAATGTAACAAGGACTATCTATACATCTTACCCTAGAACCACTCATTCATTTCAGCAAAGATACATTCTACATCCCAAATTTTAACATGGTTTTTAAAAGAACTTGACATTTGCTAAATTTATGTACAGTAGTGGCCAAAATTGTGGAAACCTTTTGGGAAAAGAGCTTTTCTAAACTAGCTAATAACACCACTTTTTTGAGTACTACCATAAACTTACATATCAATGGAAAGATAATTTAATAAAAAAATGTAATGCAATAACTTTTATGAAAGATTTGCTATTACAATAGCAGTTACAGTATAAAGAAGAACAATGGAGCATGTAGAAAAAACAAGATATACAAAAATTATCACCATAGAAAAAATGAGATATACAAAAATTATGTCAGTTAATAGTTGGGTAACCTTTAGCATGAATTACAGCCTTACAAAGTCTTCCCATGGAGTAAAATAAATTGTTTAGTTCTGCAGCTGTTATAATGTGAAACCAAGACTGAATGATTGCTTCTACATTAACTGGGTTTTATTGCTGGGTCACTTCTGACTAATATGTTTCTTTAGTTGGGATTTTCAATAGGGTTAAGGAGTGGAATATGATTATCTTGAAACTTCCCCAAAAAGTAGTGTTATTAGCCATCAAACCTCAAAAATACCCTTTTCCCAAAAGAAACTTTGGCCACTTCTGTATGAATTGGGTTCATGGCCAACACCATTCCCTTCAAGCAATGGGAAGTTTTATGTCCTACTGTTCTTATCATTACTAGGATTAGCTCTGACACTAGCAAGAGAAGAGGCACATGGCATTTAAGGCTATGCACACTTTGATAATTATTCAGTGAAGTGGTTTTGACTTTGCACAATCATAAATGCAACATCTCTCTGCTAATCCTTAAAGTTTCCCTTTTTAAGGCTTTTCTGCCTAGCATTGTTGCTCTTCCAAACAGATTCCAAAATTATTTTCCAGAATATAATTCAATAGAACTATTGAAGAATGCAATCATTTGCAATCTTATTGTTTTATTGCATCCCCTTATATTTACAACAATTCCAAGTTAAAGAATTGTTTTAACATGATTTTACTTTCTGGTTGTAATATTATAGTTGCATATATTGATGTGGCTCTAGCATTTCCTTTTCTTTTGTCACAAAAATTTTATTGGTACTTCTTGGGATAGGGAAAAAAGGTAAAAGGATAGCACCGCTACAACTGTCCCCGAGCGCCACCGGAAATGAAATCTGGCTCTAGCATTTCTAATGACTTACTTCTCTATTCAAGTTTCTAATATTTTTCTGCATAGTGCTAACTACACAAAGAGATTATGCTTAAAATACAGCATTATTCAGTCAAATACGGATGTAAATTAGATTATTATTCTAGTTAAGAAATACTGGAATTGTTTTACAGATAATTTTGCTATTGTATTTGTTATGAATAATGCAGTAGCCTTTCTGAGAGTATCATGAATCATGGAACAAATTTGAAAATTTGACTCATTTCCTTGGAATTGGGTTTCCATCTGCCTTGGCACCATGGCTTATCAGCAGAAGCCTTATTGAAAAGGAAATTTATTTCCAAATCCTTGAGCCATATGATTGAATGAAGGCAGAATTAAAGTTTAATTGTGGAAAACATTGCATTTCTTGAAGAAATAATAATATAAGTATGTGCCCAGCTCTATCTAGACACAGACAAACACACACAGAGACACACACTTATGCGTGCATTCCTGAGTGACATGATTTTAAATTTGACTCTTTTTTCCTCTACTTGAAGAAAGTGTACTTCAGAAAAGTGTTATCTCCTTTTGAGGTTTCTGAATTCTTCCCTATCTTTGTCACTGAACATCATTAGAATTTCATGCAGATCATACTGATTAGAAAGAAAGTGCAGAAAAACCACACACAGTTTTAATTGTACTGTTGTGGCCACAATCTTGAGTTTTTGACCGAAGTCTGGGATCATCTCTCTCTCTGCTGGTCTCTGCTTTAAATGAACTCAAAAATTCTTCTGAAGATCCTTAGAAATACACCTTTTAGAATAATGTTTTAAATATAATCTTGGTGTAGAAAACCTCAAACGGGAAAGTCAAACAGGGAGTTTCATTCCCTCACATCATAAATTCTCAGCGGCCTAAAAGGTCACAATAGGTATTCCTCTTCAGTGGTTTAAAAATGTAAACCGTCTTGGCTGCCTTATCAGGAAAGTGGTACAGTAATGCAATAAACAATGAATGAACTAAGAATCTGATCGTCCTTCATAAGATTGATATACCTCCTAAGCAGCTATATATTTTTTTTCCTGAAAACACCAAACACAGGTGACTTCCAATTTGCAATTTGACTTCCAGTTTGCCAGCTTTGTACTGCTCTAATAGGAAACCCTTGCTGTTTGGGTCCCTATGCTTGGTCAGTAAGAAACTGATTTCACAAAATACAAAAAAGGAAAGTCCTCAAGCTTTCATCATCATGCTCCGGCACATGAATCAGAGTACCCATTGTCACTCTGGTTTGTGACTGCTTCTGTTCAAAATCAGAATCAAAAGCTTTCCTTTCAGCCTTCTTGTCCTCCAGTATGTGCCACTGGAGGCACACAATTAAACAGCTTATGACTACCTATTTCTTTTTAAGTTTCCTGATAATAGGCGTCCATATTTTTACTCCTCTCTGTTTTCATATTTACTGCTTTAAAATCAGATACTACATCAGGCAAGGGTCAGGAACTGCTTTAAAATCAGATACTACATCAGGCAAGGGTCAGTAACCTGTCAGCTACATAACTACACTGTCTTTGGCTAAGAAAAAAAAACATGTCTTAAATTGAGGATAAAGGCTACAGGGAAAGCTTTATTCTTCATGCAAAAAAAAAAAATGTATGTGTTAAAAAGCACCTGTATCTTTTCATACCTGAATAGATATGTTGGCACACATTCTAAATAGTGATGAACTGTTTTAGTAACTTCTTTCCACACTTAGCTCTAAGGATGATAACATTAGATTAATTTTAATAATACGTTTGCCATTTGGTGCATGCTCGTATTTCTATAAAGAGTATTAGGGCATTTACTAACACATAGGAGAAAGTAGTTCATTCTTTGCAAATTATAGTGATATGATATTTTATTTTTTAGCGTTTTAACATTTTTGGTGATTGACACATTTCATAGGGAGTGATCTGCAGAGAACTATCAAGATTAAAAAAAAAAGAAAATGTATCCAACTGTCAATTCAAGGTGCCTACAAGAGTATGTGTCTATTATTTTCTTAGCAATAATGCTGAAATTGTTTTACCTATCTTCTATGATATTTTAAGATTGGACGTTTGGCTCAGTTTTCCATTCAGGAACTAATCCAATTGAGCTGTGCATAGCTTTTTCCAAAGTTAGCCAAGATCATCTAGATGCCATAGTTTAACTGTACTCATCAGAGGCAAATAGGACAGGTTGTGATAGAAAGAGTAATATTCTCTTTTTTGGGGGAGGGGGCTCTAAATCAGCCCAACTTCTGACCTGGTCTTTCTGACATTCAGTCTCAGTTTGTCTCTGTCTCTCTGTTTCTGTCTGTCTCTCCCCCTCTTTTCTTCTCTTTCCCCTCTCTCCCTTTTCCTCCCCCTCCCCCTCCCCCTCCCCATCCATTGTCTTCTTGATCACCTTCATAGAATGACGAGCAGAAAGGCTGCAACATTAAATAAGCTTCTGAACTACAATATATGGACCAGGTTATTGATTCCTTGTAGCAGAGTTAGATAAAATGTCTGTTTTTCTTCAAGATAGAATGAACATTTCAAGTGTTTTAGTTCAGGTTGCAGATATAGATGTCTGTGAATGGAAGATATTCATTTCCCCCCAAATTCAATTTTGAAGATTTCTGTGATTCATATTTATTAAAGTTTATCTTAAGTCCTTTCCATCTGCATGAAGAAATTTAAAAATTTTGGGAATGCCTATTTCTAAACTCCAAATGATTAAAATCTCATATTTCTGTAATTTAGATGGGAAAAGTTTATATGTGGGGGGAGAGTTATGAGATAATGCCATATAAGTACTCCTCATTCAAATGTGTGGTATTTATTTGTTAATGTTAATGTGAAAGTCATTTCGATGTAGTAGTTAAGGCATCAAGTTAAAAACAGAGAGACCATGATTCTGGTCCTACTTTAGCACAACTGAGCCACTCACTCTCTCTCATCCATAGAGAGCAGGCAATGGCAAACCACTTCAAAAATCTTGTCAAGAAAGCAGAGACTCATCCATGCAGTCACCAATAGCCAACAGTGACTCAAAGGCACAAAAGGAAAAGCAAACAAGCAAAGAGGCTGTAGGACATCAGCAGGGGAACTGGAGTATTCACAATCCCATACAAATCATATCCAAAAGTTGTGGTTTTATCAGAATTAAATAAAGGACCAAAGTATTCTCAATATATCCCCAGGTCAAAGAAAAAGCTACTCTCATAAGTAGTGACTTATTTTTGTCAGGAAAGGATTAAAAAGCCACTTTATGGAGAATTGTTATTTAAATAGCTTCTGCCCATGGTGTGATCCCATACCACTGATTTTAATAACTCTTACACATTGTTTAAAGATCAGCTTGTCCTTTTTGCAGAGGTCAGAGGCTACAATATGTATGATAAAAAGGAAGATGAATTAAGAGAATGCTAACCACAGCCATTCATATTGCCTTGCATGCTGAGAAGAAAATAGTAGAAACGCCAATCCCCTAAATTTATAGACCTTAAAAATGTCCATTTTGTACCCTCTAAATTTTTCAAAATTTTAAGTCTTGTTTAATTTTTCTTCTCTCTTCTTTACCTTTCTTCTTTCTTTCCTTCTTTCCTAGTAAATATCATTCCTTTGAAAATTTGGATTGGTTCATGTGTCTTCTCTAGTTCCTTTGACTCTATGTGTGGGAGTGCTATAATTTTTAGATGTTTCAAAACAGTCTTTGCTACAGCCTGAGTGTGCTGCTTCCACTGGTGTTATTTAGATCTGTTGACATAGTTGTCATTCAAAATGGAAGTAGGTAGTGAGGCATAGGTTGCTAAGGTCCATGATTCTATGCATTTCAATTTTAATATGTTTGGCTAGGTCAGTTCTGTTGTATAGTGCTGCTGCCATGAATTTTTTCACCAGGTCTGGATCTACAGGCATAAAGATAAGCTGTGACATTGAATCAACGCCAACTTCAACTTTTTTCTATTTTTAGGTTTTTGACTTTAGTGGGAAAATGATCTATATTCTCTCCCCACTGTGAGATGTCCAAGATTTCTTTTTTTTTAAATTCATTGACTGTGTGGATTGAATATGGCTATGTGGCTATCTGGACTGAAAACGGACTGAATACAAAATACATATGACTCGCCGTTATATTTTTTTTAATTTTTTTTATTTTGTTGATTACATATTAGGTAATATACATAACTATAAGCATGAATTGGATATAATAATGAATACAAATAAAGAGAACATTAGGACAGGAATGGTAGGCATGCTGGTGCTCTTATGCACACCCCTTATAGACCTCTTAGGAATGGGGTGAGGTCAACAATAGACAGTTTTAGGTTAAAGTTTTTTTGGGTCTGACAGAGTCAGGTAGTGCATTCCAGGCATTGACCACTCTGTTGCTGAAGTCATATTTTATGCAATCTAGTTTGGAGCAGTTCACTTTAAGTTTGTATCTATTGTGTGCTCTTGTATTGTTGTGGTTGAAGGTGAAGTAGTCCTTGACATTGTAACAGATGATATTATGAGTTATGCTTAAGTCATACTGAAGGCAGTGAGAAGAATATCCTTCTTCTTTCAGTACTCAAAACCTGGATGGAAGAAAAAAGCATCCAAATTAGAAGGATTGTTATTTTAAAATGTCTTGAGTGGTAGAAATAATACAAAGTTAATGTGGTTTTTTTCCCCCTGGTTCAGAAAAGCTTTTGTTTGTAACTGCAGTCTGCCCTTTGCAAAGACCCTTTTCTGATTATCCCAGAGCACAAGGAAGATCACATGGGAAAAAGTACATTTTCAAACATTTAGACCCCGAAGCCATCTAAGGACTTGAAAGGCAAGGATTACCACCTTGCAGCAAGTTTAGAATTAGTGTAATGTAGCTCCACCCTGATAATCCAGCCCAAATATCCAGCAGCCGAAACTTTTTAATAGTGGAACTTTCTGAAGCAAATGTTCAAAGCACTTCCTATGTACAGTGTGTTTACCTATTAATAGTATAATATATAAGCCATGGACCTGGAGTTTATAATTCAGGGTGGCTGGGCTAATCAGCTGTTGTGCCAGAAGTATTATCAAGCTTTTTGTGTGTGTGTTTCTGGAGGTGGTTCCTGAAGGGCATCACACTAAGACCTGGGGCTGAGTCTGCACACTCCTTTAAGGCACCCTGAGCACCACTCTTCCCAAATGTATACTTTTATGGATTTACTTACAGATAAGGGATGGGATATAGGATGAAGTGATATCTGATTGTAACCTTATAGGGAGGTTAAGAGTTACTAAATTTGTCTGTACATCTTACAATGAAGGTTGGAAAGAAAGTCTTTCTCTTTGATTGGT
>JANHFP010008398.1:20552-33554 GCA_032468135.1 Calamaria suluensis | reverse complement strand
AGGACTAAGTTATCACCCACAGCTTTGGACTCCCACGCAGCCCAAGGAGAACACCGTTCAGGTGAGTACAACGTCTTCTCTCTCCAGAGTATCCACATCTTTTCTCATGCTGTCACTCTGCTGAACGCCTAATTCCCACAGTGTTGTGATTGCTGTCTAATGTCTGCATATTTACCCTTGTAGTATGGCTGTAGTATTATTGTTTATCTTTCTTATCTTTCTTACTTCCCCCCTCTTATTGGTAGGTAATATGGTTATGATTCTGCTGCTTTGCGTGTACACTGAGAGGTTCTGCACCAGAAACACATTTTTGTGTGTCTAATCATACTTGGTCAAATAAAGTATTAAATTAAATATTGCACACACAGTCCCGCTGTGAAGGAAAGGGGCAGTTCTGTTTGGATAGAGAAAACCTTCCAGTTAAAACTGCTAGTTTTAACCTGTAAAATGCTGCATGGTTTGGCTTTTAGGTATTTATCTCCAAGACTGTCTTTTTCAAAGTTAAATCAACTCAACATGTTGAGTTGATTGGGAAGTAAAGGCTATGGCTTCCTACCTTCACAAGATTGCTTTTGGGAAAGTTTGGAGGCAAATCTTTTGGTGATGACATCTTTTCTCAGTTTTATGGAATTTTTGGCCTAACAACCGTTGGATTCACCTGATGTGTTAGGTACCATCAGCTGAGGTACACTGGCTTTATGTTATTAAAAATTTAATTGATCTTTAAATATTTAAGGGTTTTTAAACTTCTATTTTTTATTTATGTGTTGTGAGCTGCTGGGATTAAAATGGCATAGAACAAAGCATAAAAACTGTAAATAAATTATTGGTTATATTTTTTCACTCTGATTGCTTATTCACTGTGGTAGTTAACTATGGAGAATACTTCTGGTTTACTTCTATATTTTTGTTTGCTTGTTTATATAACTTCTATTCTTAACAAAATAAGAGCTCATCCTAATATACAGATGTAATTTTGACTAACAGCAAATATGTCATTTTGAAAACCCCTGGTACTAGCAGCTAATTCTGAACATTCAGAAATATTTTTTGACCTAAAAGAACAAAAGTTACTGTACTGTAAGATTGCAAGATATATGTCTGACCAGTATCACAACATTTAGTGTCAGATTTTCTTCTGAAGATTACAGCACAGTTGATCTAAATTTGAATTATTATCACAGCTAGCATTCCGGCCTTCCAAAATTACATGGGCCATCCAACAGCATAGATACATTGCCAGAAGGGGTAGAGACTTCTTATCTGCTCGTGTTTTTTTGTTTTGTTATGGTTTTAATAATAGGGATCATTATTAAATAGGAGACCTGTGTTTGGCAAAATCTTCTATTGCTCTGCCTTAAACCCTTAAAAATGGCCCCAAATCTTCACTTGGTTTGAAGGCACGCTCAGTATAATTCAAAAGATGGCTGCCAATATTTTAAGGTGATTTGTTTACTTTTGTTGGCCTTTAAATTAGATTAAGTAGTAGAACTCCAGCGCTAGTTGTTTTTCATATTGATAAGAGCAGGTGTGACCCCTTTACAACCTGTGGACTTCAACTCCCAGAATTCCTGAGCCAGCTACCCCTGGATAAGTAAGTAAGCTATCTTGAAGAGATCAGAGAATTTTGACGTCTGGTGTAACTCTAGTGATAAAAGTAGTAAATATATCTAGCAGATCATATGCAAACAGGTACATATAAGAGGAAGGGATGGAAGCTATCACATTTAATTTCTCTGAAAGTTAAGGTTGGAAAAAGGGAAACTGCTAAGATGTGTTTAAGTGTGCTATACATCTTTTGGTTGAGTTAAATTATGATTTTATGAATAATTAAATATGGATGGAGCTTGTTGAAATTTAGTTAGAATAAGGAATGTGTGTATAAGTGTATGTAAGTAGGACATTTATTACTGCAACACACAATGTCTGCATCTAATTAGCCATTTTGTATTACAGCTTAACAATATTCTTGCTGTTACAAATGACTAGTCTTTTCATGCATTTGCTTAAATGCTTTGCAGCAAAATAAATCAGTGTTTGTCTCACTTGTCCATGCAACGACTGAGTGTTAACTGTTGGGAAAGAGCTGGAAATGAAACAAACATTATTGTCAACTTGATGTTGTACAACATTGTGTGTAAGAAGAATGGTAACTTAATTTGTTTCACTGGCAAGTTTTGTAAAATAATACCTGTTATTTGGAAGAAAGAAGACAGTGACGTTCTAAGAATGGAGTTTGCCTTGGAGAAATTGTGGTTCAGTTGGTAAAATGGAATAAAATTTGATGTTGGATCTTTGCCTTTGGAGTATTTTATCTGTTAGAGTACTTGGCATAATAGTACTACTAATGTATTCAAGTTCCCAGGAAACAGGCTTTTTACAAAATCCTTCCTTTTATGCTAAGTCGGTCTTCCTCCTCTTCGTTTTGGAGAAACAGCTTCCCTACCACCACCGCCATAATATCGCCTTCTGTACTCTTAACGATGTCACATAAGGCCATGGAGAGATACGTGTATCTCATGCATGACATCAGTTGAGTTGTGTGCTGCTTTTGTGGGCTGTGTGTTTGTTTGTGTATGTATTTTATTTATTTATTTAGAAAATTTATATAGCCATTTGCTCGTTCACACCAATTCTTTATCGATATATGTATACATGTGTGTGTGTGATCTTTAATTGGGAAAAATATGCATCATAAGGCAACAATTTTTGAACCACAGTACCTCAGATGACCTTAGAAAATATGTCCAAAATCTAGGACATATAACTCCAGACAGAAAGAAATTTGGAAAAGTTGTGGCTTCTTCAGTGCTACTGGCTGCTGCTACACAGCTGAACTGACCTCATGATCTTCATTTACAGTTTATCTGTTCCATGACAGATTGCAAGCCAGTCTCTCAATCCTGGGCTCCCTCCTCCATCCAGCAGTAGCCACTTACCTGTCTGCTGGAAAAGGAAAGGAAAGGAAAGAATTTTCCAATGTTCCCTGCCAGATTTCCTCAAGAAAAGTCAGTGGGGAAGCCATCGGGAAATCGGAAATTGTTCCTGGTCCTACTGTTTTTTTGTGCGTCTTTGGTCATTCTGGTGTTGTTGGGTGGGTTTTTTTTTTGGTTTTTTTTGGTTTTTTTTTTTAGGTAAGATATCCCAAAATTTCTATTTCTAAATGAGACAATAGTTAAGTGAGTTTTGCCCCCTTTTACAGCCTTTCTTGCACAGTTGTTAAATGAATCACTGCAGTTCTTATGTTGGCAATATGGTTGAGAAGTGAATCTGGCTTTCCCATTGATTTTGATTGTCAGAAGGTCACAATCATTATAAATATGAGCTAGTTTAAAAAGGTTTCCCTCGCACATATGTACTAGTCGTTTCCGACTCTAGGGGGCGGTGGTCATCTCTGTTTCAAAGCCGAAGAGCCAGCGCTGTCCGAAGATGTCTCTGTGGTCATTTGGCCAGCATGACTAAGCACCAAAGGCACACGGGACGCTGTTACCTTCCCACCAAAGGTGGTCCCTATTTTTTCTACTTGCATTTTTATATGCTTTAGAAACTGCTAGGTTGGCAGAAGCTAGTACAAGTAACAGGAGCTCACCCCATTCCGCGGCACTATGGGATTCGAACCAGTGAACTGCTGACCTTCCAATCAACAAGCTCAGCTGTCTTAGTCCACTGAGCCACCACATCCCTATGAGCTAGTTTACAGCACCCCGATTTTACGTGGTGATGCTGCAACATTTGTAAGTGTGAAAATAGGTCATGTCACTTTTTCAGTGCCATCATAACTTCAAATGGTCACTAAATGAATTGTTGGTTGTAAGCCAAGGGGCTTGTACACAAAAATTGTGGGCATGCTGTGAATTGATACACATTTTAGATTCAGACATTTGAGTTCGCTTGGGGAAAATTGATGGTGCAACAGCTTTGTCCTTATATGGCTTTCTTCCCTCCACTATAAATGTTAACTTCAGTGGGAATGAAAATGTTGATATTAGCCCTTGACCAGGTGAAAAAAGTTTGGAATAATAAGACATGATTATGGTTCATATCAGCTCAATATCTTCCCTTCAAAGTAGATCAAATTGCAGGAACAAGAATCAGAGGAATATTACTTTGTTATTGTATAGCATAACAACTTAATTATGAAAGCCTTCCTTTGTCTCCCCTCATAGCAGCAGAGTCAAGTGGCATTATTTTGAGTTTCTTTCTAACACTTTCCCTTTCCAGAACAAAGTTTTATTTTATCCTCCTACCTTAGTACATATCTGCATATCTATATCTAGATTATCTCCACATTCCTCTACATTCTACCACATTTGACTTGTTCATGATAAAATATGTATAATAAATGCAACCTGCTATGTTAATTGTAATCTAAACAATGACATAGTTTGGCTTTTGAAATATAAACAGTACAATCCAAAGAAGTGAAGTATAGTCTTGCTTACAATATTATTTGACAAATACTGATGAACTGGTAAGGTTTCAGAAGAATGGAGGAATGTAAAAGAGAGAGAGAGAGAGAAAGGAGGACAATGCAGGAAATTACAGACTTATCAGTTTGACGGCAGCATGGGACAAGGCCCTTCAGCAGATTATTAAGCATACAGTTTATGAACACTTAGATAGGAATGCAAAGTTAGTAAGAACAAACATAGTTTTGACACAAAGGAAGTCCTGGCAAAATACCCTTTTTTGTCAATAGTATTACTAGATCAGGGTAATGATGAATTAGATCAGGGCCATGAATATAGTATACCTTGACCTCAGCAAAATCTTATGATATTTTCATGAACAAAATGATAAAATATGAACTAGATGATCATAATTCTTACATGGATTCATTATTGACTAATATCCAAAACCAAACTATTTGTTATTGGCTTCAGCTTTGATTTAAAGATTGAGACAAGTAGCATATGCATTGCATTGAAGACACATAATTTTTTTAAAAAGTTGGTCACAAAGCCAGATGTTTGGATTGTTTTTGGCATTTTTTATCTATTTACCTGTCAATGTTTCAAGGACCTGGGATAGGCATATGTTCTTTTTTGATATTAAAGTGTTGTCTCAGGATATAATATGTTCCAAGCAAAGCAATTGACTGATGATGATTTTGTCAATGCTGATGGTGTTCAGGTAGTGTTCAGATGTTCTGGGATTGTTCCAAAGGGCCTATTACTGCTGGTAGTACTTTTGCTTTGTTTTCCACAATAGTTCTTCTTCGAAAAACATTATAGATAAACATCATCAGTGGACCCAAGCAGAATGAAGATTAACAGGGAAAAAAATGAAAGGGACAAGTATAGGATAGAAGAGAACTGGCTTGAGAGTAGTACATGTGAAAAACATCTAGATGTTCCAATAGAAGAAAAGTTCAATATAGGCCCATAGTATTATGTGGCTGTTTAAACAGTCAGTGGTATTTTGGGATGTACTAACAGGAACATAGAGTCAGGAAGTAATTGTTCAATTGTCCAATATAAGCCGCAATGGCACAGTGGTTAGAGTGCAGTAATGCAGGCTACTTCTGCTAATCACAGGCTGCAAGCAGTTTGGCAGATCGAATCTCACCAGGCTGAAGGTTGACTCATCCTTCCACCCTTCCAAGGTTGGTAAATGAGGACCCAGATTGTTGGGGACAATATGTTGACTCTGTAAACTGTTTAGAGACGGCTGTAAAGCACTATTAAGTGATATAAGTGTAAGTGTTATTACTATTTGGTCAAAACCCTCTTGGAATACTCTGTCCGGCTCTGGGCACTGCAGTCTGAAAGGGCATCAACTAATTGGACTGAGTTGGTAAGGGAACTGGAAATGAACTCCTGTGAGAAACAGTTTGATTAAGTTTAGCTTACAGAAAAGAGAGCACACACAGAGAAAGATTATAGTAGCCTTCAGATATCTAAAGGATTGTCCCAGAGAGGAGAATGGGCTTATTTTTTGTTATCCCCAGGGCCAGGATCAATGTAATAGGTTAAACCTACTGGGAAGTAGAGCAATTCAGAATGATTGGGCATTAGAAAGAAGGCAAGGCAGGTAGTGGCCTTCAAAGAGAGGCTGGGTAGCCATTTTCCTGAAGGGCTTTGGCAGATGCTGGGTTGAGCTGGATGTTATAACATTTGAGGTCTAACTGTAACATTTGAGGTCATTTTTTGTTCAGCTCTGATTAGTCTGAAGAGATCAAATGAAATTGGGGAAATAAAGTGGTCACGACAGACCACTAAGCCTGAATTCACTGTATGACCATTGCAAAGCAAAACTCAATTCAGTGAACTCCGCAAGTTTCAAAGTTTCAAAAAGCACAAAGTTTCAAAAGAGTTTTTCTGCTGTTGTATATGTAATAGGCCACTTAGAGTTTTCATGCCTGTTAATGAACTTGAAGAAGCAAGTTAATCAACAACTCCTTTATTTTACTGACACTTCATCTTTAGATAGATGGTACAAAGTTTGCTGCAATTCATTGTTGATGAACTTTAGACCAGAAACATTATCAAAGAAAATCTGCCAGAGTTTCCTTTCACTCCATTTTAAAACAAAGAGCTGGGTTATATTGGACAAACTATTTATTTATGTTATTAATCACATTTATATACCACCCATCTCACTGTCTCTGAGACGTTTACAAATATTTGCAATAGCAGTTTAATATGCTGGAATTCCAAAGTATATAACAGTATTCCAAAGTTATATTTTTTCAGGATTTATACTTATAGCCACCATGATTTTTTGTTGGTATAGAATTTTAATGCAAAAAAAAATCATTAAAAAACAGAACCCCAGATCTGTTTAGGATTTAAATTACTTTTAGAATATGGAACAAAGAAAACAGTATATGGGAAATAATTGTACCATTTTTCCCTTCCAGAATTGAAAAAAATAATTGTATATTGTGCCAGCTTGGTATTATCCACTGATGTTCAAAATAAACTATGAATGTCAAAATTGGATTTTCCAAATTTTCTCTTCATGTTTAACAAATACATTTAGAGTCTTACAGTGCAATCTTACATTTGTCAATGAAAAAGTAAATTTGATTAAGTTGAATGACCTAATCCTTCTTTTAAATTCACTTGTTGGAGTGGTCCTTTTATACCACAACAACAGATTTTCTGTCTTTCATGCTGTATGCCTTTGTAAATCAGCAATGTGTTTGAATTCAAATAAAATTCAAATACAATCCAGCTTTCTTCATTCCATTCAAGCATCCTTCACTATAAGGGGGAGGGCTGGTTGTAATCTACTAACAGCTCGCATTGCCTACATGTGATACAAATGGCCCATCTTGGCTGAACTGCAAATAAGATGGTTAATAATTCCTTATTAGACAGTTTATGAGATCTTGAAAAATAACATTAAGAATCATGTTCTATAGCAGGAACTTCAAACCTGGCAGTTTGTGGACTTCAGCTTCAAGCTATGTTGGCTGGAGAATTCTGGGAGTTAAAGTCTACAAGTCTTAAAGCTGCCACGTTTGAAGATCTCTGTTCCAGGGGTCAAATCCAGCAGGTTCTGACAGGTTCTGGAGAACCAGTAGCAGAAATTTTGAGCAGTTCGGAGAAGCAGCAAATACCACCTCTTACTGGCCCCAGAGTGGTGTGGTAATGGAAATTTGCAATATCCTTCCCCCAGGAGTGGGGAGGGATTGGAGATTTTTCAGTATCCTTCACCTGCCACACCCACCAAACCATACCACACCTACCAAGTCACGCCCACAGAACTGGTAGTAAAAAAAATTGGATTTCACCACTGCTCTGTTCTATGGTATCAGTGGCAGATATGTGGAACTTCAAGGACTAGAGAACCATATCATATCAAAATAATGATGAGGGTACAGAAACTGCAAAATTGTTAAAAGGCACCCATTTCATTATGTAGGGATACATTTCTTTTTCCTTGCTATTTGCCTGGTCACAATAAGGATCTTCTCATTTTTCTAATTTTCATCCTGTATATAAAAAAAATAGTTGAATGGTAGGCAGGCTGATATATAGAATTGTTTTCCTTTGGGGCATCTACTTTAAACATCTATAGTGAAATCAAGAGATGAATACGAGTTTTGTTTTTGTTTTTTGCTTTAGTGCCTGAACTTGTTCATTGTAATGCAAAGATAGGAGCATTGCCTCTCTGCTCTTACGTCACCTATGTAGTGTCTTCTACATTTCATAGGTTTGTAAAATGTTTTCTTATAGAAAAAGACAAGGTTTACTTGGGTCCCTTATAGGAAAGGGGAAAGGGCACACAAAATACTTCCAAATGCAAATTAACAGAAATATTAAAACTAATTCTAAAGTGTAAACATAGTTGGGGAATTTTGAGTGAAATGCTTTTAAAATTGATTGAGGGGGTCTAAAGCTATTTTGTGATGGTATGGGTATTTTTCTGTATTTCATTATCAGATAAGGTTCTAGTGGTACCGTGATGAAGTAGCTAATTACTTGATTATTAGTGACAGAGAATATTCTCACTTGGAAAATGAGATTTACACTGTATATAAAATGTTTAATTGTTAGGTGCAAATTACATCTTCATGTGACAACAAGGCGGAGATTAAGTAATGCTTAGAGTGACAAAGGTTTTAGGCTTGATTTAATTCATTAAACTAGTATTGTGAAATGGAATAAGTTAATTGTTAGGGTTTATATTAGTTTATATTAGGCAAGTAAAGCTGTGGAGCTGATGCTTTTTCTACAACCATTGCAATCTAATGATGCATCTCTTTTCAAATGTTTTGCAGGTACAGGAGAAAGTGGCAAAAGCACATTTATCAAACAAATGAGAATCATTCACGGTTCAGGATATTCTGATGAAGACAAAAGAGGGTTCACAAAGCTCGTGTATCAGAATATATTTACAGCAATACAGTCTATGATCAGAGCTATGGATACACTCAGAATCCCATACAATTATGAGCATAATAAGGTAGGCTATCTGTGTTAAATATACTGGAAATTATCGTCCAATTATTGTATTGGATGGATTTGGAGTTATACCTTTACAGTTAATGAAAAACAAAAGACTCTTTATTGTCTAGTGTAGAAAGCATATTGATAAAAAATATTAAATCTCTATTAAGTACTACTCTTGTTGGATATTTTATCTTCCTTAGTTTTTCTCTAATAATAACACTAGTAGATATGTATGCATAGAATTACGGACTAGTAAATGGGAAGTCACATGACTAATCATTTCCTTTCAAATAGAAAAGCATCCTTATCTCTGTCTCCTTATCTAACCCTAACATGCTTGCTTTGTCTGTGACTTTGTATGTCTTTTTCTGTAGAGTCACATTGAATCATATGATCTCCTATTTGTATGCCAAATTGCTATACTGTAGCAGCTAAATATTTTTACAACCTAGGTGAAAAATTAGGAGATCTGTATAAACTAGATCTGTAAAGCAGAACAGGGTTTCATGGATAAAGTACAGACTCTGGAAGGAAATCTTAATTTTTAAGTATTTATTGTTGTTATTTCCAGCAAGTAGGAGAAAGCTGAATGTGTATTTTCTGTCTTCTTGTCCAGAATGGCTTCTGCAGGTCATAAAGAATAGTTCCCCCAAAGGAGAAAGTCTACTGTTTACTTAATATAAAAAGATACAAGAAGTGGTGCCAGTTTCACAGTTTATGGTATCATAGTATGCCAAAGATTGAGGAAATTAGAAACAACCAATCTGTGCTTGAAGGAACACATCCTAAAAATAACTTAACAAATATAAGCTGCATGGAAGCACATCAAGAATTTTGCTCCTAGGCAGCATGAAATCTGCTCATTGATGATATAAGGTCATGGATTATGTTCAGAATATTGTCTTGATTCCGCCTTATCTCCTCTGAATTTTTGTTCAGGTGTACTTGGAAATGATTTTTTAAAAAAATTTAAAAGCATTTTTTACTACCAGTTCTCCAGTAGTATCGTGCGTCGCTCAGCTGATTTTTGGAACTTTTTAAAAACTTTTTTTACTACCAGTTCGGCAAAACAGTAATATTTTTAATACCAGTTCTCTGGTGCGTCACTCAGCTGATTTTTGGAACTTTTGTTTTTACTTTTTTTACTACCAGTTTGGCAAACCAATAGCATTTTTTACTACCAGTTTGAACGAACTGGCCCAAACCATTAACATTTCACCCCTGGTTCAAAGTTACAATGGCACTGAAAAAAGTAACTTATGACCGTTTTTCACACTTACAGCCATTGCAGCATCCCCATGGTCATGTGATCAAAATTCAGACACTCTTCAAACCTCTTGGCCTTTTTCAGAAGCCCTCTGCTCAGGATGAAAGCAGATTTTGGCACCAGCTATTAGGAGTGTGCTACGGTTAAGAAGAAAAAAAAGAGTATTTCTAAAAGAGAGAAGTGAAAAAAGGGATCTAAGAAAGGGGGGACATAGGTGGTTCTATTCCTCTTGCCTTGACATATGATGCAACTTCCAACATATGATTTTGGTGGGAACTATTACTTTTAAACAGAAAAAGTAGTTGCTCAGTCCTAACGTGTGGCATCACAAAAGGGAAACCGGTATCAGAGAATATATTCTGGGAACATCTTGAAGAAACAAGGGCAACAGAAACAGATTAGAGTGGAGGGGGTGAAAAACAATATACAATGCTCAAGAGGCATTTTTATAATGCTTATTACAAGCCACACAGACAGTGCTCTAAAACGGTATGGGGCAGTATATAAGCCTAAATGATCTTGCTGTTTTAGGTAGATTGTACTATAAACTGGTGGCACAGATGAAATTCATGAATCTTTAACCTGGGAAGAGTTTGTATATATAGTAATAGTAGTACTGATCGTTTAGCTCAGAGGTCTTCAAACTTGGCAGCTTTAAGACTTCTGGGAGAATTCTGGGAGTTGAAGTCTACAAGTCTTAAAGCTGCCACGTTTGAAGACCTTGGGCCTATATCCATATGAAAAGTCTTGATTTTGTTAATAAGGTTTGACCAAGAGGAAGGGTAATAAATGTCACAATATTATGCATATTCTTATGTCCTTAAGAATTCCTAAGTAAAGAAAAAAGAATGGGAGGAGAAATCCAATCAAAACCATTTGATTTATCCCAAGTTGCAGTTATTTCTTTAAGTCGAATTGTTAAATTAAGTTGACTGTAAATTTCACTAATAAAATAAAATAGTTTTGCGGTTATTGTTAGTATTTATTAATTTTTTATTTATTTATTTTATAGATTTATATACCGCCCCATCTCCTCACACTCGGGGCGGTTTACAGAATTTAAAATAACATTACAATTACAATACATTACAATATTTTAAAATCAAAATAATAAAATAATTTCTAACTCAAAATCCAGAATTTAAACTTAAAACCCCTCCCTGCCTTGTGCCTCTTTATTTATAAATAAATTGTGTATTTTTAAAGGTTGATTACTCAAGCTTGAACCACGTTAGGTACATATACTCAAAGGTAAATCTGACTGCCTTGAACTGGGCTTATTTTCAGATATATGTATATAATTTTATGTTCAGTGTGCTTTTATATTAGCAGTAGGCTCCTTTGATTTACTGAAAGTTACTTCTAGATAGATAGGAACTGGTAGGCACCCTTATTTTACAACACTGAACATTTTTTCTCCTTTTTTATCTTCTAGATTTTCTTATGAGTGTCGGATTGGTGATATGGTATTTGATGTTGGAAGAGGAAATAAAGTTCAAGTAGCCAAAAATGAAGCAGCCAAACTAGCATATAAAAAGTTGACTAGTTCATCAACTTTCAGAGTACGTAAACTGAAATATACAATAGTATATAGTCCCTGTCATGTTTTGGATAAAAGAAATCATGCTTCTAAGTTTTGTTTTCCAGTTCCATGGAATGGAATTTTTAATAGGTTGCATTATGGTACAGTCTTCTGATATTTAGAAAGAAACCTTTTGAAAGGTTTGACTGTTATTATTTTCATTATAAGAGGTGATATAAAATTTGTGAAGAGCAACTTGCATCTAAGCCAATGGTCCCCAGGTTTTGCAGCTTGGTGGTCCAGCTATGGGAGGGGAACTGGGACACGTGAGTGGTGTGTTAGCACATGTGCAGCCTGATTCATGTGAGCAGCAGGCTTGTGTGCATGTGCACACAGCTCAATTTGTCTCAAGTTGAGATGTGGGCACTTGTATGTGCGTGCACCAGCCCGCCATTTGTGCGAGTTGAGTTGTGCATGCACGCACCGGCCCACCAATCACACAGCCTGTTTGCAAATATTCAATGGCCTGGGAGTGGGCCATGATCCAGAGCTGGGGACCTCTGACCTAAGCAACTTATTATTGTTGCATTCATTGTAATTTCTCCAGAGTACAGTGTCTAGTTACTCATGCCTGAATAACATCTGGACAGATTATTAACATGGATTGATTGGAAAACTACATGCAGTATTTGTTCATAATGATTTATCAGATGTTTCAGTTGTTCTGCTTCACAATCATGACATCAGGGCACCATTTTGAATACTGTGATTCTGTGTCTACTTGGAATTCAGTGTCACTCTTTTTGATTGTGCTTGCTCTTGTATAAATATGAATATCTTTACAGCCTGATATTGCTTCATTATGAGAGTGGTTACAGTTTTCCATTGTTTCCTATTAAGTCCTCCTCCCTCCCGCCCCAAATTGGATGTTCCTAAGTGCAATCCTGGATGAATTTAGACTGGTTATTAACATTTACATAGTTATAGCTGTGGTCTTGCAATTTCTCCTTTTCTTGGTACATCACACTGCATGTTACTCTACGTAAAATCATAATTGAGCACAGCATTATGGCCATAAGGTGTTGCAATCATAAGTCAAAGTGTCATGTTACTGGACCCACATTTTTGACACTTTTTTAGTGGTTGTTAAATGAGTACTCCAATTGTCAAGCAAATCCATTTACTCATGTTGTGTTATCTTGATGACGCTGCTCAGAAGTTGCCTGAACTGCTACATGGTTGGCAAATAAAATAGATAGATAGATAGATAGATAGATAGATAGATAGATAGATAGATAGATAGATAGATA
>JANHFP010008394.1:0-12507 GCA_032468135.1 Calamaria suluensis | reverse complement strand
ACTGCTCAAAGTTACAGTGGCACTGAAAAATGTGACTTGGGACTGTTTTTCACACTTATGACCATCCTTGTGGTCACTTGATCAAAATTCAGATGCTTGACAGTGGACTCGTACTTATGATGGTCACAGACTCCTGGGGACATGCGATCTTGGCTGGTTGAATGCCCCCCCCCCATCAATGGTGTCCCACTTTGGCAATGTGAAAATCTGGTCATCTTATACATCTGAAATAGAGTTTCTGGCTGTGGCAAGCAGGATTGACGATGGAGCTGCCCCAAAGTCTCCGGACAGTCTCCAGAGGGTTTGGAGTGGGGTATGCATTGCAGGATCAGCACCAAAGTCCTTGGGCATTCTCCCAAGGACTTTGGGGCAGCATTTGAAGCGACGGGAGGCAGCGATGGCAGAAGAAAAGTCTGGAAGAGCCACACTCAAGG
Source organism: Calamaria suluensis (assembly GCA_032468135.1). Classification (NCBI taxonomy): domain Eukaryota; kingdom Metazoa; phylum Chordata; class Lepidosauria; order Squamata; family Calamariidae; genus Calamaria; species Calamaria suluensis. The sequence continues at coordinate 12,073 of JANHFP010008394.1, read as the reverse complement.
GGCCAAAGAGCCGCATGTGGCTCGCGAGCCACCATTTGCCAACCACTGTCCTAGACCTTAATTTTGGAACAATACAGCACTTTTCAACCGAATAAAATTGTTGCTTTACTACTTTATCTTCAGTATTTGTACATTCTTTCCTTTTCTTACCTCAACAATACCTTTTTGCCTGGGAGTTTGTTCTGCATTTACCTGCTAGCCTTCTGAACAACCAAAATTATATATATTTAAGTGGCAGTTTCATAACCTTGTTTGTAAACAATTAAATTTAATGTGGCTGAAGAACTCCAAATGTACAGTGCCACTTTGAAAACTGGACTGTGGTGGGCATAATTACAGTATATAAGCTGCCTAGTGTTTTTAAGAGTATGTTGGAAATGAAGAAAAGGACAAAGCAAATAAAAGAAAAAGGTAGAGCTCAGGCAATGCTACACCAAAGCACTAACGTAGTTTGCCTCATTAATCTTATTTTTAGATCCCTTAAGGAAGAACTCATAAAACAAGAGAATCCTGGGATTTAAGCTATATTGTTGATGACCCCAATTGAATTTCAGTGTGAAATCTTGGCAGCCTTGGAAAGGTTATAACCTAGAGAGGGGGGGTAGGGGGTGGAGAGATAATGAAAAAAAAGTTCAGGTAATCTGTTAACCTGAGATTAAAGAAATTCTCTGTTTACCTTTTAAATTTCTGACAGGAAAAGTAAACTAAAGTACCATTGTGAAGAAAAAGAATATTTGAGCTAGAGATGGGGGAGATAAAAATGTGTTTGAAGCTGGAGCCTAATTCCGTGAAAAATAACTCCAGAGATGAGCTTCCTAATGGGAAATTATTGCCAAGTCTTTTATCTCACTTGCCAGACAAATGACTTGTTTGAACTGGTAGGCTGTCTCTCTCAAAGTAAGTGCAAGCATCCTCTTTCCTTCTTTGTTCCATCCCTAGCCCCCTCCCCAGCCAAGTGAATGCTCAGTGTAATGAAAAATATCTTACGTAACATCCTATTTATAATATGAAGGATATATGCCAGCCTTGCTCTGATCTGAAATTTTTGTCTTGAGTCTCTCAAGGGATACTTAATTAAAATCTGGGACTTAAAGTCATCAAATAAAGAGAGTCAGTATTCCAGTGTTCCCTTCTTCACCATCAGAATCTTAAGTTAAAAATAATTTTCTGTCTCTCTGTGTCCTGAAAACAAACATAGCAGTATTGTCTTTTTAATTAAAGAATCAGTGCCCATTTCAGATAAACTGCAACATCATCTATAATGTTGTCCTACTTCTTATGATTTTTCATGTAAGGCTTCTAATGGCCTCTTGAAATAATGTACTTATGGTAGGTAGGTTCACATGAGTGAAACTAAAGTGAGGTAGATGTCTGAAGTAGATTAACCATATTCTGGATTGTTTTTAATGCCTTGGAATAAGAATCAGCCTATGAGGACTGTGGTGTGCCTAGCAGACTTTCCTCTCTTAACCTGCAAGGGCTAGATTTCCTGACATTTCTGAGAAAATATAAATTGAGTTCAAGTTTGGAGCATGGATAAAGTCATTTTTCTTTCTGTCTCTCAAAAATTCAATATTGCTGCTAGTATTTTGCACCAAATAATATTAGTTATGCTCACCAGCTGATAATATTGGTCCATTCTCTCCCGATTCCTTCTCACCTGTTAGGTCTGGCTTTTCTTCCTTATGAAACCAGAACAGGTCTAGTGTTTCTAGCTATTCTTTGGCCAATTTCAGAAACTATCTCAGACTATCTCAAATGAGCTGGCTCTTCCATTATACTGTTGGTCTACTATGTCTGGCAGAATTTCTAGAAGTTCCTTCTCATTTAATTGATCTTATTCTATTGGCTTCTTCCAGTGATAAGTTTAACCAGTTAACTTACTCTACAACTGTGTACTTACTACACTACACACTTCTAACTGATAAATTATCATTGCTTAGAAGGACTGCTGTATTTCACATGTAGGAACAGGTTTCAGGTGCCCAAATCTTGATTCAAAAGGGATTCCCAATTCTAAATATTAATTTTTAAAAATTACAAGACCATGGCACACGTAAGCTTATGTCCCAAGCATGGGCGACTCCTGGAGGGTTTCTTATACCTTACCATGTTTGAAGAAAATGTAACTGGATTTGGCCATGTGTGCCTGCCCTATGTCAATGCTAAGCTGTTCTGAAAACTGGCTCTTTTCACTGAAAGGAAAAGGCTCATCCAGGAAGCATGAAACAGGTTGGAGCTGGTAGCAGTGGTGAGATGGCCTGCTGATATTATTATTAAATGGCAATTCGTGCATGAGAAATCCGATCTGATTAGCCAGAATGTCAGTTCCCATGAGCCATCCATCCTTCTGCCTGAGCAGCCTAACAGCTTTAGAGAACCTGAGTCAAGAAGGATAGACAGGCTCTTTGGAGAATGTCAATGGTGCTGCCTAGAAACTCTGCTGGTAGCATCTTGTCTTTGGCTGCTGCGCTGTGTTCTCTGGGAATTACTTCTAAATTATCATTGCTATTCTCAAAACCATGGATGGAACTGAAAATGAAGAAGGCCAACAGAGATAATATTCTTCCATGATGGAAGCTTGCCTGCAAAAACACACCCAAAGAAAAGCACATGTAATGCTAGGACTGAACAGAGATAGAGATTCAATGTTGTTTATAGAACCAGAGTCCCAGTAGAGCAGGGTTTCCCAAAGTTGCCATTCTGGTTGCGGAGTTCTAGGAGTTGAAGTCCACCTTGCTTAAATTTGCCAAGGTTGAGAAACCCTGCAGTAGAGTGTCATTTATCAGCTCTGAGGAATATGACCGACTTAAGGTTATGGTAATCCATCTATTGGTAACCTTGATATGTTAAGCTAAGAACAAGCCTGAAAATGCCAGTTAATGCAGGATAGATCAGTCAGAAACCTGCTCACTAGGTTTAGCCGTTTTGAATATATCCTTCCAGTAATAGATCAGCTATTCTAAAAGCTGTTCAATGGTTGGATTCCAAAGAATAGGGATCAAGTGTTAACTTTGAGGATTTTGATCTATTTGAAACAAATATGATTTTCAGAAGCCTTTTGCTAATTGCTGATTTCTCAAAGGTGCAATTTTAAAAAAATGTTTTCCCCATTATCCTTCTCCTTAGGAAGGTCTGTGTAGCAGTCTGCTTTCTTATGTTTAAATTCCTAGCTAAGATTATCTTGTTCTGTTAGTCACATAATGGTGAACACTTCCTAGGTTTTATCTCTGCTTTTAGTTTTTTTCTGATTTATATTGATTATCATTATCACCTTTGTGGTGGTGGTGGTGGTTTTGTTTCACATATAAACCATTTCTGAAGGCAGCTTGGGCAGCATGTAAATTCAATTAATCTAAACTCAAATAAATAAATAAAGGAGATGAAGGTTGCATCATGGAAGGCTTACAGTTTTTTTAAATCTATAGGTAGTCCATGACATGTGACCATAATGAAGCCTGCCCATTACGGCCATTAGTTATAACAATTGTAAAATGTACAACCTTCTTTGTGGTGGTTGTTAAGTGAATATGATGGTCATTAAATGTACTAATGATTTGCCATGGCACTATTTTGCCGAAAACTGGAAGAATAAGTTTTTGGAAAAATAATGGGGAAATATGTTCTCATGATCACAGGATGCTGCAATTGGTAGTAAATGCAGCCATGATGCAGAGTGCCTGAACTTCGGTCACATGACCACAGAAGTGGCCCAACTATCAGAACTTTGAGTCTGTGTTGTAAGTAGGTCTAAACCAGGTGTGTTCTAACTTCAAACATTTGTTAAATGACTACCTGTAATTGGCTGTGAGAATTGCAATCTGCTGTCAGTCCCACAAGATAGACCAGGTTTGAAAACCAACTTCACAAAAAGGCTAGCTAGAACTGTATTTTACTGGCAGGTTATAATGTAAGAATCCTGAAGCTCTCTGCTTTTCCTCCCCTCTCTATTATACCCCAGTGAATCAGGGAGTGGCCAACGTCTTCCTACTCCTTTTTCCTTTATTTTTTCCCCAAACTCTCTTCTTACACCACCTCTGCAAGGCTCAGAGTTGAACGCAATGTCATTCTGCAAATCTGAATACAAGCTTAATTCAGTTTATGTGCCATTCTTTACAGATTCAAACAAACAAAAAAACAAGATAGGGATGCCTAAGCTTTTTCTTGAATGAGTATATATAGTAAAGATGGAAATTCTTAGTATTTTTAAAAAAATGTTACTGCTTCTGGGGGTAAAAAGATATCTTTTAGTGCATGGCTAATCAGCTTCTGAAGAAAAGGTAGGAAGACTGCTACCATTTATCTATCTATCTATCTATCTATCTATCTATCTATCTATCCATTTATTCATTCATTCATTTATTGCACTGCTGATATCACTATCTGAGGCACCCTGGATGGTTTATATCAAAAGAAGCCATTAAACACAGTGTTTTATTTTATTATGAATAAACTTGGGCAGAAAAGGATTTCTCTTGAGCAAAACTGCTGGTGACAGCATTACCAAGCTGACTTCTTTTCAGGGCTGTGGGCAGGAATCCACTGGGTTATGGGTGGTGGACGTTGACCCACCCCCAGCTGGAACCCATGGGGCCCATTTTACCGCTTACGTGGGTCGACCAAAATTACCTTAGCAGAATGATGGTGTGTGTGGAACATTTGCTCATAACAAAAATATTGGCATAGGCTAAACATTCCTTCTACATTTGTGCAGAAATGAAAAAAAGCATAAAATGCAATTTTAAAAATCTTATAAACAATCCCTGCGTATCTAATAAGGACCTCTTTTGGTTTTTATGCCTATCTCATGAAACAAGTCTCACTGAGCGGCTTTGTTGAAAAAAACAAATAAGGTGCAATTCATAAAAAAACCACCTAGAAGTTACAGAAAAAATAATAATATGCAATTAGATGAAATATTTATTTAGTATAGTATTTAGAAACAAAACATAAGGACTTAATTGACCACTAATTATGGTACCATTTATGTGGATCTGGAATAAAGGAGAGAAAAGGACAGGAAAAATCTTCTAAAGCTAAGGATGCATTTTAAAATTGGTCCCTAATTTTATCTGAGTTAATTAATTGACTGAATATTGTTGGACAGCACTGTCTGGTCTCAGTATGATAATTACGGAAGCCAAATTAAGTAAGACATTCACCTACTTCACAGACTTTCAGGTCACATATTGCTATGCATATTTATGTATCTGGTTATGATATGAGATAGATAGATAGAGATATATAAATGGGAGAGAGAGAGAGAGACTGTGTGTGCACACTTTTATTGAATAGCAATTGATACCTAAAACTATGTACTTTTTGTTTATGACTAAAATGCCTACATCGATTCACCTGAAACAAACGAACAAGAAAGATTTTAAAACATTCTGTTGCAATGTGTAAACAGAACCTTTGTTTCTATAATTACTACTACAGGCAGGCTGGGACACAATACCTGGGTTTTTCTTTGCATAGCTATGTAACTACCCCAAATGCTGAAAAAAATCCAACAGGCTGTTTATGAATAACTGGCGAGACAGCAAATCTGGCTGGTTTTGATGCAGCCAGGCTATATTTATATCCTTCAGGATGTGGTAATCAGTCTTCAAGCATCATAAGCGAACAAAAAGTGCTTTCCGATGAAAGGCTCCCATATACATACACAACAGAATGTTATTTCCTTTCAGGGAACTTTATATTATGATAAAATGAGCAATAAATAGTGGAGACGATATAAGGGGGAGGGGTCAAATACAACTAAAAATAATGTACTGGCAGTCCTCAACTTACAATCACAATGGAGACAAAAATTGATGTTGCTAAGCAAGTTGGTTAAATGAGTTATGTCTCATTTTATGACTTTTTTTTCAACAGTTGTTAAACAAATCACTGAGGTTGTTAAATAAACCATGTGGTTGTTAAGCATATCTGGCTTCCCCCCTTGACTTTGTAAGCCAGCTGGGAAGATTGCAAATGGCAATCTTGATCCCAGAGCATTACAACACACACACACACACACAGAGAGCTCTTGATCACATGACCGTGAGGATGTTGCAATGGTTATAAGTGTGAGGACTGTTATAAGACTTTTTTTCAGCCTTGCTGTAGCTTAGAATAGTCGTTAAATGAATGATGGTAAGTCAAGGACTACTTACCTGTCTCCCCAAAAATAATACCCAGCTGGAAAATAAGCCCTAGCATGATTTTTCAGGATGTTCTTAATTTAAGTCCTAACCCAAAAATAAGCCTCAGTTAAGCATGTCAGCCAGATGGACGTATTTAGTACCCCATTTCCCCAAAAAATAAAACCTAACTGGAAAATAACCCTTAATGCGTCTTTTGGAGCAAAAAAATAATATAAGACCTGGTCTTCTTTTTGGGAAAACATGGGTAATTACCAACACCATTCACAATGCCTTTCTCTCTTTGAAAACTATTCTTGCTACCACTCAGCCCTGCCATTAACCCCTTACCATTTATACCACTGTTGGCATAATTTCTGTACATAAACAAATAAAATGTCTATGGAGATTCTCTGTTATTTAGGTCATGGTTGTCCCAAAGGTGCTTTTTTTTCCCCAAGAGGCAACTGGACTTTCTGGGGTTTTTTTGAAGACATTTTGCTTCTCATTCAAGAAGCTTTTTCAACTCTGACTGGATGGTGGAGAATGGAAGATTTATACTCCTTGCAGAAAACTGGTCATCTGCTAAAAGAATGCAAATGACCAGCTGTCTCCACCCCTGCCTGGTTTAGCAAAGGGGGGGAAAGTCCTATTACAGTGATGGCGAACCTATGGCACGGGTGCCACATATGGCACATGGAGCCATATCAATGGGCACATGAGCATTGCCCTAGTTCAGCTGTGATGCACATGTGGGCGCTGGCCAGCTGATTGTCGGGCTTTCTGAGCCCACCAGAAGTTTGGAAAGAGGCTGTTTCCAGCCTCTGGAGGGCCTGGGGGTGTTGAGAAGCTCTGTTTTTCACTATCTCCAGGCTCCAGAGCCTTTCTAGGGAGGTAGAACAAATTGAATTATGGGTGTGGGCATGCAGGCACACCCCTCCGGGCACCCCCCACTTTTGGTACACGATAGCAAAAAGGTTAGCCATCACTGTCCTATTGCGTAACGTGCCACCGTGAGGTGAGTTTGACACCTGTGCTTTCGGTGTTATATTGGGAGAGTGGGGGGCAATTACATACCTTCCCAGGGCTCTAAATTGATCACAGCTTTTTTTTCCCTTTAAACTTCTCACTATTTATTTTTGAGGATCTCTCTTTCTCCTTTGTACCAGATTTTTCATGATCCCCCCTTTCCCTCAGTTCAGCCATTTGTACCCATGTAACTGTTTTGTACTTGATCCGTATGCATTCTCTGTATGTGACTATATGTAATTCTATGGGGCTGATAGCTCATTTTTATATTTAATCCATATTCATTCAGCCTCCCTTTGTGTTTCAGCTTTTACCCCACATACACACACACCTCTCGAGCACCTTATTCCCACTGCATTCAATTTACTTTTATGTTTTCCACGCCCCTGATACACTCTCCTCTCACTTCATATAACTTAATGGGCAAAAGCACATTCTTTTACAGAGCCATTTTCACTTCTTTCAGCATTCATTCATTCCTCACAGTAAGCCTCCTGCTACCTTTTAAAGCATTTACACATCTTAAAAATTTGACAACTTCAAACTACCCATAATAAACATTCTATTCACAAACCTTCATTTATTGCTCAAATTGTTCACCATTTTTCGATCGCACAGAACTGTTCATATTTCCCCTTCAAAACACAATTACTACTTTTGATCTCTTAATTTGCAGATCCATATTTCACCTTGCTTCCTACAAACTCACATTCCTTGCAAATTGCTTGGCTTCTCAGCCAAGAATATCGCACCATTTGCATTATAAAAAGATATCCATTTACATTGCTGATCAACAAATTCTTAAACTTTACCATAAACATTTGTTATGTAATTATTTGCATCTGATCCAAATCCTTATGCATTTATCTATAAATACTTCTTTGTCCTTGCTCCCTACTCAGTAAGCTTCAAACTTTATGGTAAGAATTTCACCTATTGTCACACATGCTTTCCTCCCATCATAGACTATTTTTATTACATTAAGCTTTTTTTATTAATCCCATTTGCTCTTCTTGAAACTCCTTGTTCTAACCCATATGTATATATTTTAAAATTTCCATCAATATGGCTCTGTTTTCTCTTTTCATCACAATCTTCTCTTCCTTGCTCTCTTTGCACAGCCTTTGCTGTGTCTTTTTCTTTCTGTATATATTATACAACTATTTTCCTCATTTTTATAGCAGCTATGCTTGTTATCTGCATTTTCCCTCATCCATAGGTTCTTTTACTTCATCCTTCCATCAATCATTCTTTTTCATGCTTCCCATGAGCACAACTTAATACATTTCTATGGCAGTTTGAACCATAAGTCTTTTTCATTCTCTCCCAAGCCTCTTCATCATCCTCTTTATTTATGCCCACTTTGTGTTCCTTCTGCTGAAAGATTAATCTGTACTCTAATTTTTTTTATATGCAGAACTCTTTTTTTTTCAGCAGTCACTCTACTTTCACTTCCTCGTCTTGCCTTGTTTTGTCTTCCATGTCCATAATTTCTCAATTATTCTCCATTAATTCTTCACACTGCTAAAAAAAAAACAAAGCTCTGTCTTCCGTTCAGGTTTCCAGGATGCAGGGCTATTCCATCTGTCCCTTCTCATTTGGAATTTGTATGTGAAGAAAAAATTGAAGAAGTGTAGAAAAAATGCAGGTAGGTTATAAATGGAAGTCTGCACCATCTCTGCCCCTCCTGGCCATCAGCATTTCCTGGCTGAAGCAGGCAATGACTCTTAAAACAGAAGTAGCATTTGTTGCTAGTTGCAGTAAAATGCCTGGTTAAAGAAGGAAAACTATTTTTCCAAGCATATATTCTTTGTCACATATAAAATTTCAGACTGCCTGGTCTTTGTTTATTGCCTAAGAATCAGAGCTTTCAATAAAAGCAAGAGAGGTTTTGGGCCCAAAAGATCTCTTCCAAAAGTAGCCAAAGGACCATTTAGAAATAAAAAATGCTTTAAAAGCAAATTTGGCAACAGGAAAATTAATTGTGGACATATATTAAATTTCCTGAAAATTTCCAGTCTCCTGGAGTCAGATCAAAAAGAATTTACTGGCTAAGAGTGGCAATGACATCTTAGGAACACCCACATGTACATTTTGGAGAATTTTTTTTAAATCATAGCTTCTTCTTTTTTTCAGATTGTCAACATCCAAGTCTACTGGTACAACTAAAAGTAGTAGTATATTTATTTGGCTTTTTTGCAGTGTTGTTGACAAAGTGCTGTTCTTCAGTTGGATAGAAGTCCTGATTTCTACTGATTCTTAAAGATTAATGAAACCATGGCTCTAATTCCTCACTTAACTTATAAGGTTATTTTGAGGGTAAGGTTATAAGGAATCATTCCAAATAAGAATTCTATACTTCTATGACAGCGTGTCAAACTCAAGGCCCGCAGGCCGGATCTGGCTCACGGGGTGCTTAAATCTGGTCTGCAGGGCCAGCCTGGAATTAGCAGAGGACCAGCCTGTGGTGCGTCTGGCTGTTTTTGTTCTGGACGGCCTCCTGCAGCACTTTGCTGGCCAAAACAGGGTGCAGGGGGTGGCTCCTCATGCCCCATTTTGGCTGGCAAAGTGCTGCAGGAGGCATCCATCCCATCTACTCCTCCCCCATGGTTGGCCCACAGAGAACCACAATGCTGATCTGACCCTCAAAGAAATCCAGTTTGACACCCATTCTAGGAGAATGTTATTTTTAAAAATTGATTGTTTTTGGTTTAATCCAGTTTCCAGTAGCTACTCACCTGCTGGTTTCTAGTTACAGCTGGGAAAAGATAGGGAGGGAAGGGGGGGGGGGTGGTCCTGAGGAAACCAGGAAATGGCTGAGGTTTATTTCTCACAAGTAGAAGTGGAGGAAGGGATAACAATGATATCTCTGTTGTACCACAGGCTGCAGAGGGTGGTCTTCAGTGACTAAATGATGATTAGGGTCTCCTCCTAAAATCATAATTATTATCAGTCTAGAGAGAAATAGGTACCTTGGGAAAGGCCTAGCCCTAGCCTAATCTGATTATTAATAACTAATCAGCTTAGCTATTTAAGTAGAAGAACATTGAATTATGTCAACTCGCATCATCAGACTGAAGTAACACAACTCAAATAGCACAAGTTTGCCATCTCATCTGTTGTTTCTGAGAACTAAGCCAGAAAAGGGGGGGGGATCAGAGTAGGCTTTTCTGAGTGGGAGTTAATGTGTGGGACATGGGGAAAAAAGGACATCTTTAGAGGGTTTCTGCTTGAATATTATTTGTCCCTGAGTATTTTTATTTTTATTCTTTCCTCCATCAGATGTTCTTGGATTACGTATTATATCTTAAATATAGTAAAAAAAAAGCATAAGAAATACATAATCATAAATATAAGTACATTTTAAATATGGATGAAAGCAGCACCCTGGATAGTAAAGACAAAGGCCTGTGCTTAACTACATCTTTCACCTGAGAAATTTCTGTTTTGTACCCAGAAAAAATCTGTTACCAGGCAGGTTTCCCAGATTAGTTGCCAAAGCAGAAAATTCTTTCTTTTTCTTTATTTGGCATTTGTCTTCCTGCTGAAATGTATAGTTTCACAGCTGGTTGATATGAACAAAGGTGTTCCTGTAAGAATATCATTCTCGAGCTATGTAGGACTTTGTAGGTGAATGCCAAACTTGAATTGGGTTGGAGATTAGCCAGAAACAAGTAAATCCTTATCAGTTTCAAAGCAACAGGAAATATATGTTCCCATAAATTTATCTTGGTTAAAATATTCCTTGCTCAGCATGGTAAGGCAGTTGAGTTTGTCGATCGGAAGATTGGCAGTTCAACGGTTCGAATCCCTAGTGCCGTGTAATGGGGTGAGCTACCGTTACTTGTCCCAGCTTCTCCCAAACTCACAGTTTCAAAAGCATGTAAAAAATGCAAGTAGAAAAAATAGGGACCACCTTTGGTGGGAAGGTAACAGCGCTCCGTGTGCCTTTGACGTTTAGTCATGCCAGCCACATGACCACGGGGATGTCTTTGGACAGTGCTGGCTCGTCGGCTTTCAAACGGAGATGAGCACAGCCCACTAGAGTCGGGAATGACTAGCACATATGTGCGAGGGATACCTTTACCTAAGCAGTTTACAGAGTCAGTATATTCCCTCCCCCCCAACAACAATCTGGGTCCTCATTTCACCAACCTCGGAAGGATAGAAAGCTGAGTTAACCTTGAGCTGGTGACTCAAACTGCTGAAATGCTGGCAGTTGGCAGTCAGCAGAATTAGCCTGCAATGCTGCATCCTAAGCATTGTGCCACCACAGCTCTCAGTGGTAAAGAGGGGTTCAATGAAGGCCAAAGGCGTCTAAAGGTCGAATCATGGCAACTCAACCAAATCTTGTTAATCTGAGACATTTCGCTGCTCATCCAAGCAGCTTCGTCGGTCAGAGCAGAATTAGTTAGGCAGGGAGTCAGAAAGTCGTTGGAATGTACCAACTCCTGACATGCCAACTTCAGGGGTTTCTCCCCAAATGTGTTGCAATATGTCAATGAAGACTCAGTCATGCAGGTCAAAGGTGTTTAAAGGTGAAGAGTAGTAAATAGTAAAGAACAGGAGACACAGATCCCAGCCTCTTTGAGAATTCGATAGTGTCTTGGGTGTTCAAGGACACCGGTTGCCATGGGGAGCTCCAGGTCTTGCCCATTTAAGGTGCAAAATAGCTGCAGCAGTGGTTGCCTCTAGCTGCTCTCAAAACACCCCAGAAGATTGCTCCTTCCTGTCCTCTGTAGCCACCCTTCCCATCCAAAGCATTTGTTGACAATTCCCAATTTATTACTCTCTTGTGTCTGAGGAAATGAGTACTTTTACAAGCAAAACAATGGGTTTGCCTTCTTTCTTTCTTTTTTCTTTCTTTCTTTCTTTCTTTCTTTCTTTCTTTCTTTCTTTCTTTCTTTCTTTCTTTCTTT
>JANHFP010008393.1:24862-37192 GCA_032468135.1 Calamaria suluensis | reverse complement strand
TTTGGAGATCTCGTGATGAGTCAGTCAGTCAGTCAGTCAGTCAGTGAGTGGTATTTGGCAAATATAGTGGTGGGGATATAGATATATATAAAATGTACCAGCAATATTATATCTATATATAAAATGTACCAGCAATATTAAAAAAATATTTAAACAGTTTAAAAAGATAGAAACATTTGTTATCAACTTTTCACTTTAATAAAGGTGGGGAATTTCCAAATCTCCAAACCTATACAATCAATACAATCAATATAATGTAATGTAATCTTAGAAGGATATTGTTATGAATAAAATAGGAGAAGTAAGTTATGTTGGATATGTTCTCCACCTTGAGTTATTTGTAAAAATAATAAAGGCAGGATATAAATTAAACAAACAATTAAGCATCAATGATTATATTTTCCTATAAACTGCTTGTCTTCCAGAAAAGAAGGAAAGAAAAAGAGGTAATGCCTACAACAATTATTTCAAGTTAGTCATATTAATCTAAATGCAATGAATGGACAACTTTATCTATAACTTACATAGCATCTCTTGTTGGTAGTAATTAAGATTGTCATAAACCGGACAAGCTTCTTCATGAAATTCCTCATTGCTGTAAAAAAATGCAAGGCAGTTTTAAAACAAACAATGTGGACATATTGTATTAAATTGTATTGCATAATTTGTTTAAAAAAATATGATTTATATCAGGGGGTCCCCAACCTTTTGGACCTCAGGGACCACTAAATTCATAATTTGAAATCCCACGGACCACTAATATGATGTCTACTATTTTGAGCAATCTGAAAATCTAATCAGTGTGAAATGTCTTTGAATATTAGTAGCTCGGGTTGATAGTTATGTAGTTGGTTTGAGTTCCGAGCTTGGCAATTTGGCTGCAAACGTTTCATCCCAATTTGAGGAGACATATTCAGTGTGCTTGGATTGTGCTTGTCTGGGGGAGCACTGGCTAAATATCTGATTTTGGGCTGTGTGATTGACTGGCTGTAGTTGCTGAGTCATAGTTCCTTGGTTTTTAAGTACTATCTGTGTGGTGTAATTAGTGCTGGTGTTGTTGTTTGGCTCAACATAGCACAGTTCTATGGACTCCTGAAAGAACACAAAGAAAACACCCCACTCCAGTCTGTTGTGACACTGTCTGGCACACCCACCTACAACCTTTCCAAAGAAATGTGGAAACACCTAAAGCCTCTCAATAATCTATAAATAATGTCACACAATTCTTGGACAGGCTCAAACATCTACATATCAACAAAGTTGAAACAATGACATCATTCAACGTCATCACATTATTCACATCTGTAGTCCTCAAACTGGCAGTTGACCTAATCAAAGAACTACTGCACAACACACAACCACCAATACAACACCACTCACAACAGAAAGCCCATGCAAACTCTCCAACTGTGCCTAACCACCCACTTCAAATTTATCTGAGAGACCTATGAACAACTGAAGGGATCACCCATGGGATCTCCTATATCTAACCTGGTTGCAGAAGTTGTCATGCAAAAAATCAAAGAAACTGTACTCCAACAAATAAACTCCAAGCTATGCATATATTACGTTGATGACACCTTTGTGATAGTCAAGCACAACCAGGTTGATCAAAGCTACCAAATGATCAACAATGTCTTCACGGATATCTCATTTACAATAGAAACTGAGAATGAGAACAAACTTCCATTTCTGGATATCCTTGTAACCACCAATGGCCAACTCCTAACATTGGTGTACAGGAAGGCAATGCATACAGATCAAATCCTCAACTTCCACAGCAACCACCCAAAATTCCATAAACAAAGCTGCATCAGAACACTGTTTGGGAGAGCTGAATCCCATTGCCACTCCACAGAAGCCAGATCAGCAGAAGAAATAGAGAGAAATAGATACCCATGAAACTTCATCTGGAGATGCCTACACACAATCAATACAAACACACAAAGCAAAACAACAACTACCACAAAAACAACAATGACCAGATGTATCACAATCCCCTATGTGCAAAATGTTTCAGAAATGACAGCAAGATTTCTGAGCCAACACAGCCTCACAGTAGCCCACAAACCAACCTCAACCTTCAGATGGACCCTGTCAAAACCAAAAGGGCAGACAGAAAGAAACCAATGATCAAGCGTCATATATCTGATTCAATGCAGCAACTGTGAGAAGAACTATGTTGGCCCAACAAGAAGAAAACTATCAACCCGACTGCATGAAAATTCCTGGCCATCTAGAGACATGACCCTCCATCCCTCATGTCTGTCCACGAAGACTCAAAAGGACACATATTCAATCTAACTGGGACCACAGTTGTAACCCAGGCAAAGTCAAGGAGAGAAAGAAATTCCTGGAATACTGGTTTTCCATTGATAAATCAATAAACAGATACATTGACATTGATCCAATCTACCAACCACTCAGATTGAAAGAACATCAACCATGATCCTGAAGGCAGCATTTAAAGACCAATTAACAGCCATGCTGCAAACAGTTATAACTTGACAGATCACAAGAAATCGGACCACATCACACACAGCCAATCAAATCAACCTGAAACCAGACCATGACTTCATCATAAGATATTTGAACAACAACAGCAGCACTAATTTACATCACTGCAACTCAGCAACTACAGCCAATCACACAACTCGAACTGAAACCACGATTCAGAAAGATATTTAAAGGCCAGTGCTTCCCCAGACAAGTACAATCCAAAGCACACTGAAGATGTCTCCTTGAATGGGGACGAAACGTTTGCAACTAGATCACCAAGCTTGGAGCTCAAACCAGCAACATAACTAATCAGTGTGTGAATATTATTATTGCTTCCAGCAAATTAAGTTCCAATTTTAAACAATGTAAAAATAGTTAGTGGAAGCCTGAAGTGCTCCAAAAATGTATCAGACAAATATATTAAACTGAGATCTAGAATACATTGGATAAAGGTCTTTCCATGTAAGCATATCATCTCAAAAAAGAAAGACTTTGCCATACCTTGAATAATATTCATTATAATCTTGACAAGTTTTTCCTGGAAAACATTTTGAAGAAATCAGCAAAATTTAATAAGCAGGTGTTTGGCATTTCAATATAACTTATTTTTTAAGATGTGATAATTCTTTATTTCTTTATAAAGAAACTGCAAAGATAAGATAAAATGCATTTTCCTTTCCTACCATACACTTCTAACTCCTATTTTCCCTTGGTTTTGCTACTTCCCTGATATAATTCAGTGCTATCTATTGGTTCTAAAGCCTATTCTCTTTCTGTTCTTCCTTCTGCCAGAACTCCCCAATGCTCTTTGTTCCCATCTTCACTTTTTCTCCCTCTTTCTTCTTTGCTAAACCTACAAAGCAGTCTACAATCTACATGCAATAAATAGTTATAGCCAGTATTTATGCTGCATGTATTGTATATTCTATACTGCATATATGGATTGCTTTATAAATTTGGGTAAAGCAGTGTTCCAGGTCCAAAATGTTTCCATACACTCATGTAGCCTAGAGTGTTTTTCAAGAAATAAAAGTATCAGCAATACTATATGTAGATTGTATTTTCCCCTTTTTGAGCAAGTATTTGAAAATTGTACAAATGTGACAAGAATGCTGATTGCATATGTGTTGATTTAGGACATCGAAATTAAAAAATAGACTTGAATCATGCAACCTTCACTGCAGATATGGAGTTGAAGGTTAGTTGCTAATGTTGGTAGAAGCATGCATGTGTGAAAATAAATGGAATACTACTGAGCAAAGGGGAGACAGAATAAGTCATATCTCCTTCAGAATTTAATGTATCTATAGAAAAATATATGTCTGCTTGCAGAAATGTATTGCTGGGAATGGGGATATAAGTGAAGTTCTTATGCAAAAGAAAATGTGTTTGCTAAAAATCTACACTATCTACAACAAAAGTTAGATGGTTTGATGTAACAAATAGTATGTATCTGAAATTTGTATACCAAAGACTAAGGTTATGTGTTATAATGGAATAAATGATTGAAACTGAATGACAACAATTAAAAGTAATTAGATTGATATGGCTATACCAAGGTAGAAGTTTTATGAAAAATGATAGATGCCTGGAGAAATTTTAAGAAACAGAAATGCTAGTATAGAGAGCTGATCTGAGGCACATTTTCTTGTTGAAAAAAATAACAATGGTTATATATAAGAGTGTCTGTTTGTAGTCAATTTGGTTTTGTGAAAATGAGTGTTTGGTATGTCATGGAAAACACAAAACTTGAATGCCAGAGGAATGGGGTACTTAAAAGGATTGTCAGGTAAAATAAGAAGCAATAGGGGCAAGAATGAATGGGTGCCGGAATAAATGAATAGGTCAAGAGGAAGGAAAAGACTAAGGAAGATGGGGCTGGATGGAGTTCATGCAATTCAGAAAGGGAGGGAGGATGGGAGAGAGAGAACTATTAAAAATGCCAATGTATGACACATTATATACCCATGATGGCGAACCTATGGCACGTGTGCCACAGGTGGCACATAGAGCACTCTCTGCAGGCATGTGAGCTGTCGCCCCAACTCCTCTCTGCTGTGCATGTGCAGCCAGCTGGATTTTGGGTCTCTACCATGTATGTGCAGGGCGGAATGCATGGAGACATACTCATATGCGTGGAGATGGGATGCGCGGGCATACAGGGCATGAACATGCATGGGGACACACATGGTTGCATGCACATGCATGTGGTGGGGCGCATGCAGGGGGTTGTGCAAGCGTGCACAGGGCACACATAGGGTCATGTGTGGGTGTGTACGGGGCCGCACACGCATTTCATTATGGGTGTGCACACTCTTTTGGCACTTGATGCTGAAAAGGTTAGCCATCACTGTTATATACCAAGCAGAACATAAGAAGGGTGAGCAATGATTGGCATGTCATGGGAAAAGGTAATGAATGGTACTGAGTTAGAATTCATTGACCTTTTTCTTATGTGCTGTCTTTCATGTCTTTGCTTACTGTTTTGTTATTCCCATTCTGTGCTTTCTATAACAGGATGTAATAAAAACAAAAAACAAATAGAGTTAAATATATGTATGTCTGTAGTATTGTAGCTTTGCATTGCAGTATTCCACAAATTTTATGAACATTTGCTGGATCCTTTTTGAAATTAATGGCTCTAGTTTAGAGACATTAAAATCTGGGCTATTTCTGTTTTCTGGCTGAGAGTGGTGGTGCTGGCAGTAGCTATATTATTTCATTTTCGGCTCATATGGTACCCGAAGGCATTTGGCTTTTCTATGACAGCTAAAGGCACCTGCACATAGTAATAGGAATTCAGCAGCTTATATAATTACTAGAAACAGCTGTAAAGAAGCTCCAACAGTCATCATGCTATAATAGTCATTTACTAACTTGCCTACAGTTTCTTCTAACTACATCTGACACAGTGAACATGGTTACTTTTGAAATGGACGATGCTTCTTGCTAAACCACAACTTAAAGTATCTTATAAGTATAAATATATCTGAGATTATTTTTAATGTGGCCTTAGTAAAAATTAATACTACCTTTACTGAGATCAGATAAAGAATTACTCTTTTTATTCCATTGCAGATGAAACTGAAACCTCACTTCCTGCTATTTCTGTAATTTACAACTTACATTATTCTAATCAAAAATGTTGTATTTCTTGTTGCGGTTGAGTTTGATTTGCCTCCAAATCAAACTCAGCTTCTTTTCATTAGTTCACTGCTGCCATGTTACTCATATGAATGCATTAATTAAGGTTTAGTTTAATTTAAAAGTCCTCAAATGTGCCAAAATATATTAGTATCAAATATATATTTTGAGACATCAATTACTACCATCAATTATGTTATCACATTGATTTACACTAGATCAGAATATTGGTACAGTATTATTTAGGCTAATGTTAATATGTAGAAGCTTCAGTGCTAGATATTATCAGATTCCAACTGACATCAGCAATAATCTGCATAGCTATTGGTCAAAATCCATTTTACTATCAAGGTAGGTCACTTCTATCCCAGGGATAAATCAGTTGAGTGTTTAAGTAAACCTGTTGTGTATTCTCTACTATTCAGCTATCCTTTTGCTTAGTTGTATATCAGAATTGCAGCTAAATTATTAAATTCTATTTACTATACTTTTCATAGTATAAGATGCACTTTTCCCCCACTAAAAGAGAATGAAAATTTGGGTGCATCTTATACACCGTAGCCCAGCCCACTTGCCGTCACTCACCCTTCGGCTGTTTTCAGGCCTCCGCGCATCACTTTTTCAACCTCTTTATGCTGTTTTAGACCGTTCTAGGCTGTAGGAATCACCACATTGCCACTGATCACCACCTCCGCAATTGCATTTTCAGCCTCTGCCTGTTGCATTTTTGGCATCTGCATGCCCCATTTTTGTCCTCTGCATATTGCATTTTTGGGCAGTTCCAGGTGATGGGAATTGGTGATGGTAGCAGAACCGCCCAAAAATCCAAGGCACAGAAGCCAAAAACAGGGTGTGTGTTGGCCAAAAATGCTACATAGGGAAGCCAAAAACATGACATGCAGAGGCAGCGATCAGCAGCAATGTGCTGTGGTTATCACACAGCCTGGAACGGATCTAAAATGGAGTATTTGGAGGCCAAAAATGATATGCACAGCGGTGGCAATGGTCTGTAACAATCCCTGCAGCCTGGAACAGCTGATTGGGGGTATTCCGAGAGGGGATCCACCTGCCAATCAGCTTCTCATGTTAAATCAGGCTGCAATAATGTGCTGAAGCTGACCAGGCTGTTTGATATTTGCTGCAAGGACGCCACCCAGATGAATATAGATGGATGCTGGTAGGCAGAAGCAGATTTTTTTTCTTGTCTTCCTCCCCAAAAACTAATATACGTCTTATATTCTGGAGAGTCTTATCTTCTGAAAAATATGGTAATTTTAATTGAAATTGTATTTATTTTCCTTTGATCTACAAAAAAGTTGAGGTTTTTTTCTTTATATAGTTTCAATGACAATAATGATTCTATCATAGGAAAAAAACATTAACAGTCATACTCCTCTTCTACATCTGTTCCTTCAGCTTGCCTTACCTTTTTGTTTCTTGTTTTTTAAGAAGTATAAAACATTTTTTATTAAAGAAATTATCATAATAACAGTTACAACAGAAAGAGATATCCAGCAAATGGTACACTGATCCATTCCTGTAAAAAAATAACAAATATAACCAAAAATAAGAATTCTGCTCATTTAAAATTTTAAATTCAGCATTCACCTGACATGCTGGAATATCCATGTATGAATTTCACAAACACAACTTTTTTTTCTTTGAAAGGATAGGAAAATACATCATATGAGATATGTTCAAATTTCGAATAACTAATTGTATCTATGTGTTGCTATTTGAAATGTATAATTTTATTTGCTCATGCATTGAAAAAATGGATATCCATTTTTCTAATATAAAGGCATACCCAGTTAACGGTTACTATAGAATTGTTTAAGAAAGGAGAAAAGAAATTCTACTTCAGGAATGTTTTAAAAAAGGACTGCATAGGAACGTAGGAAATTATGAACCTGTATTAATTCATAGTTTTTGTGCTAATTCTGCAAACTCTATGAAGAATGTGTCAGAAAGTTTGTAATTCTTCTTTCCAGAAAATTTGAAACAATTGCATGAATAACAAAACAAGTAAGATGTTCTCCACATAGTCGTAAAAATTAAAAATATGTGCACTTTGCTTTATTTGCTGACAAATTTACATCTTTTAAAAATAGATAGTTTATGTACTGAATATAAGTGGAAACATCTTAATGAAACTATCCAAAAGTGTCAAATAATGACAACTTTTGTTTTCTTGAAAAATCTGGTTGGAAATCAAACAGAGCAGGTAGCATTTACAAACATATGAGAAATATAGGGAAAGATAAAGGGATATAGAGCAAGTTAACTTTAAAAAAAACCAGAGAGTTTAATGAAATGTATCTACTTGTGCTGCCCACAGTGCTGTAAATTCGAATTTCGACAGCTATGTTGATTAACTTCTAGCTTAAAAAAAACTGTGAAAAGGTACCTTTGCAAATTTTATTCTGGAGCTACGGGAGAAAGAGTGTTCTACAGGTACTATATGTGCCTTGTCC
Source organism: Calamaria suluensis (assembly GCA_032468135.1). Classification (NCBI taxonomy): domain Eukaryota; kingdom Metazoa; phylum Chordata; class Lepidosauria; order Squamata; family Calamariidae; genus Calamaria; species Calamaria suluensis. The sequence goes on along the minus strand of JANHFP010008393.1, from coordinate 29,075 downwards.
TGCCTCCTCTTTCTCCCGAAGACAAAGTGACTTTCAGCCACTATCATTTGCCCCACAATCACCAGCTTTTTTCCTTACCGCCAAAACTAATGCAATGAAGCAAGTGCATACAGTGGTCAGGAGAAACTGTAATGATGGTCACTGGATTTCAAAATGCCAATCATGGCAGGGAGAACAAAGCTCCACCCCTTTTAATATGTGGCACAGCATTGCAGGCTTGCAAAAGGGACGAAGGCTTCAATCACTCAGTTGATCCTGCCATTATGCAGCCAGTGACTATCACAGCAGATATCCCTGAGTTATTGGAGTACTTTTTCCCCCATTCCAGCATCTTTCACATTCAATTTTATCCTATCCCAAGCAAATGTACTGAATGTACACTTTGTGACATTGCTTTCAGAGTTATGATCATAATGCAATGAAGGCCATGGTTTTCCCAACTGCAGATAGTCACTTTTAACTGCTGCTACTCTTCAGTTGCTGCCAACTTCTCTCCAATGCCACTTTAGCTGGGCAGCAGGAAAGGTCAAGAATTCACTATCTGCCTGTGTAATGCCTGCCTCACACATTGCAAAGCACGGACCAGACATTCCATGGAGTGCATGTGAAAAAGCAAAAACCTTTTGCCTTTGTCAACAGGCATATTGGCAGTTATTCAAGCAAGAAAGGGCTCTGGGTAGAGGCAGAGGCTGCTTAAAAGAAGCTGAGGCAGATGAGCCAGAGAGAACAAGAACGAATAAGACTCTTCAATGAGCAAACTAAGTAAGAAAGCTGAGCAAATAAGAGAGAGATGAGAAGCAATCAAGAGGCAAAGAGAAGAAAGCAATCAACACAATAGATACAAACTTAAAGTGAACTGCTCCAAACTAGATTGCAGAAAATATGACTTCAGTAACAGAGTGGTCAATGCCTGGAATGCACTACCTGACTCTGTGGTTTCATCCCAAAACCCCCACAATTTTTTACCTAACACTGGCTACTGTTGACCTCACTCCATTCCTAAGAGGTCTGTGCCTACTGTCCCTGTCCTAATGTTCCCTTTAGTTGTATTCATTTTATGTATACAATTCATGCTTACACTTATATATATTATCTAATATGTACTTGTCAAATAAATAAAATAAATAAAATGAAGTTTCAGTTGTTTCTATGCAGCACTCTCCACTAAGAAAAAGAAAAATACTGATTTGTTTTAGCACATAGCAGTATGAGTCAACCAAAACAATTTTACTCCAAACATGTTGATGCTTTTCTAACAAGATAGGATTTCTAATCTTTTTTTTACACATCAACATCCTGTTACTTACATTCCTCCAATAAGTTACATGCAGTGCCATTTTTATTATTTCTTACTGATTTTCTGTGCTTTGCAAAATAACATTTATCACCAAGGGGATTACATGGTTCGTATGGTATGTGTGTATGCATTTACATTACCTATATATTCCACATTAAATGCAGTGATATGATTAGTCTCCACACATAATTAAACAATGTAACTTGATGGAGGGTTCTGAAGATCCCATGATTGCTGCAGGTTGTCCTCCCTGTGCCATTTAAGGTTATTATAAACCACTATGGTATTGAGCAAAGCCACATCAACATGTAGATCAGGCAGAAGATTAAACTTACCATGCCACAGTGTACCATACATGTCCCAAAGGTGAGCCACAGCCCTCCGTCCATTGTCCCATGATTGGCTGAGATAATCTTCCTTTAAGTTAATTTTTCTCTTGTAAATATGCAAGAGAAAATTAGAAAGATAAATAAAACCAAGAATTATTAGAACAGGAGAAAAGAAAAGTAGGAACAGTGCTGACACCCAGAAAAAGTAGGCTGAGTAATCGGTGAAACTGTTTATGATATTATATGGAGACATATTGATACTGTTCAGTAATTCCATGACCCAGGTCATGTTGTCTTGCCCAACAGAAAATGAATTCATATTAGGTCTCTTCTGTTTAAAAGTAAAAAAAAGCAACCTGTTCGAAAAACAGCTTCTTAACATTGGTCCTGGATGCAGAGGATTGTTAAGTAGCTGTCATTGTAGCAATAGGCATCAACCTATTTCCATATCCTAAAGATTGTCCACATTCCACGAATTAGTCAAGGAAGACCACTAACTAAAAAAAAGGTATATTTAATTCCGAAGCGGGTCATGCTGTGTGCATTTCCAGGTGTATTGGATAGGAACTCCCATAATCCCCAGCCTGGATGCCCTTTTCATTTCGGTTTAAAGTATTTCTAGGCAGAAACTCCTGCAAGGCAATTTTGACAGATAAAATCGTAAGCATAGAACATAAACAAAACCTGAAATTTCCACGGACTGAAAGTTTCTACCAGGAAATGAAAACAGAGCAATGAAAGACTTGAGCGGAAGAGAAAAGAAGAGGGCTTCCTTAAAAGCTGCAATTATGAAGGTCTGGCAGCCCTTTCCGAAGCTGTAGCGGCCCGGGTGGAGGGGAAAAAATCCTTTTTTTTCCCTGATCAAACTAATTCATAGAACCTCAAAGAGGACAAGGGCCAGTGAGGGGACAGTTCCCTGTGCCTTTTTCAAGCGCTTTTTCTCCATTCCGAGAGCGAGGCGTCATTTTATCCACTGTTTCTGCCGGCGGCTCTTCATCTCACGGCCATCCCTCTTACCACCAGCAGAGCGCCTGCCTCGCCGCTAAAGATGCCGCCTGAGCAACTTTTGGAGAACCGCGCCCTCGCACAGGATCACTGGAATCTTGGCGCTCCATCCAAGGGCTCTAAGCACAGCACCGGGGATGGGTGGTTCCTGACAGCATCCCGGGCGCCAAGGAATCTGGGTAGCAGGAATGACCCCGGGCCGGCTCGGCCCAGGAACAACGTTGGACCAAACTGGTAAACCGCGCAGAAACCTGCAACGCCGAGGAGCCGCAATGCAGTATGAAGTTGCGCGTCGTGTAGAGGCGACGGGAGACCTTCGGCGCCGTCTTTCCTTTCAGGACTAAGAAGCGCAGCCGAGAGACTCAGATGAAGGATTTGGCTTTTTCTTGGCTTTTTTTTTTCTCCCCCTGGGCTGGACCATTTCAAGACTGCAGAGGCTCTAAATGCAACACGCGTCTCGGAACTGTGAAATATAAGCAAGAGTCCGTCGCTCTGTTTTGCTTCGTTTTTAACTTTAAAAGATTAGAGATATGGTCGTTTTCAGTGAGAAAGCAGTGAAAAATAAGATCCCTACCTACGGTCTGTTGTGGTACGTTCCATCTGATGTCTGAGCCCTTCGCGCGGTCAAAGGATTTAAATGTGGAAGTGATTTGCCAAGGTTGAGAAACCCTGAGCTGTAAAATGTTTCAATCCCAAAATGGGCTATTTTAAGTAGCATGTGAATGGTGAAATGTTCCATGATGCATTACATAACCTTAAGATACAGCACATCTGTATCCTTTTGCATGTACTTAAAAGATATAGCACATCAGTATCTTTTGGCATGCACTTAAAAGTAGCTTGGGTTGTGCTACTAAATGCTATGTGTATAAGAGTTATGTACACATATAGTACAAGAAAATTGCCTTAATTGTAGTAGGATACTTTCAAATTAATAGAGGCCAAAGAACTTTTATTAATTTCTTGGAGAATCTATTTCACAAGTAAAAGTATCAGGATTTATTTCAAATGTTTAATACACTACATCATGGAATGCAGTTCCAACTCTGTTCAAAATGTAAGCTGCATTGAATACAAATATACCCTCAGATTTTAAACACATCAAATGCATAATTAAATAAGGTTATAGCACAATAGTCATGTCTATTTCTAACAGGTAATTCAATTAGTTCTGAAATCTAATTAATATGCTAATCTGCAACTCCCTCAGAGTGAATTTTGGGGATGGACAAAAATCTTGAGAATACCACAGACAGCCAAGAAAAAAAACCCAAAAAATGGATTGTTAGACAAATCAATCCAGAGTTCCTTTTTCATGCAAAAACAAAGAAAGAGAATGGCCAGCAGCAAGGTTGACTACATTGATTACAGTGACAATGAATGCCTTCATTGCAAGACCTGAACAGCCCAGCTGGGGACATCTTTCTGAATATTAGGTGTTGACACCCACTTGATGGCACATAATGAAAATAGTGATTTCCACCTGTAGGAAGGACTGCATCAAGGCTGTCAACACCAAGAACCTCTTAGCTATTAGTGGGAGAGGATGGTGGGAGGAAAATTAACATAAACGGGAAACATT